>PVKE010051062.1:0-10756 GCA_004027555.1 Craseonycteris thonglongyai
GCTGTTGAAAGCAAAAGTCCCCTCAGGGGGACAAATGGACTGATTATCCAGAGGATATTGAGGCCAAGCCCGAGTAGAGAGAAACAGGAGCCGTTTATGGCGGAGTTCCTTGGAGAGTCCGAGATTGGCAGGATTAGTGAGGAGACACCCCAGGGGCATCTTCGGGTCGGATTTGGACTCGGTGTTCCCCATGGCCAACCGGTCTCAGAGTGGCGAGAGAGAGAGATAGGTGTCCCTAATCCCTGGTCTCTGGCCACAGACGGAAACGGAGAGGTGCCTCAGACTTGTGGGTTCACCTCGCCGAGAGGACGAACGGATGATCTGGATGTCTCCAGAGTATCCGCCGTCCAGAGGGAAAACAGGGTCCCTGACGCAGCTGCGGTTAATGGACAAGGACCCCAAACAGCTGAGACTGGTAGGCCAGGGGAAGGAGGGACTTACCCCACGATGGCCGGATCGAGTGCCCGGTCGGCAGTCCCTGGTCGTTCCCAGAAGGGAGAGGAGCAGCTCACGCAGTCGCCCGCGGAGTCTATCTCCTCCCCGGTTTCGGCACCAAATGTAAGGACGCGATTTAAGGAAGCGACACCGGAGATCGAGTGGCTAATCAAATGCGAGCCTTTATTGGGGGAGGGGGGGAGGCTCCCGGGCGACATTCTTCAATTTGAAGAATGTGCGCGTGGGGAAGGGAGTGAGTGGGTTATATAGGGCTCTGGGGTCGGGGAGAGGCAGATCAGGTTGCCAACGGAAGTCCCGCTTTTGAAAGTTCCCAGGCAGGTTACAGCCACTTAGAAAGTCCCCTTTGCCACATCCTATTTGCCCGGGCCCCCGAGGCCCACTGACCTTACACCCGGGGCTTCAAAGCGAGCGCTTTACCCGCTGAGCCATCCCAGCTTTCCCTGGACATTCTTTAGTCCCTAATCTACATCCCTTACTTTCTAGCATCCCAATAAATAGTAATTATTTCTCATTGGTAGATTTATTCAGTACATATTTCAGCATTCCAGTTGACAAAGACAGTCAATATCTTTTTGCCTTCACCTGGGAAGAATACCAATATGTATGGACTGTTAAGCCCCAGAGATATACTGAAAGTCCCACTTATCTTTATCAAATATTTAAAATGAAGTTAGAGGGGAAGCTGAGATAGTTCACTGAGTTGAGCTCTCACCTTGCAGCCCAGGGTCCAAGGATTGAGTCTTGGCCCCAGCTCGTGGACCCATATGCTCAACTGGGGTGTGCTTCCCATGCGGGAGGCCCCCAGTCCAGTTCCACTGGGTTGTACTTCCCATGTGGGAGGCTTCCAGCCCACGTAAGCATGCCTCCCCTGCAGGAGGCCCCTGGCCCAGTTCCCGCCCTGCACAGCCCTGTACCCACCTGTGTGGAATGAAGCCATGTTGAAAACTGATGACGTACAACTATGGAGACTGCTCTGGGCCCTCCCCCTTCTCTCTGTCTCTCTCTGTCAAAAACAATAAAATAATTTTAAAAAAAATGAAGTTAGTGGACCTTAAATTTAGAAGAAATTCTACATTGATTCAATAGGTAGATAATCTGCTTCTATGTTCTGAAACAGTATCTTAAGAAGATACTGTTTACTTATTGCAACACTTGGCCTTAATGGGCTATGAGGTCTCTAAAGACAAATTCCAGTTTTGCTTACCTAAGGTAAAATACCTTTGATGTGGGCAAAGCCCCATATCACTGCTTGCAATGAAGCCTCTGCTTCTGCAAATCTTCCTTGCTCCCTGCGTGTCACTCCTCTGCTTCTGCAGATCCTGCTCACTCCCTGCACCTGTGGCCTTGCCCTGTCCCAGCACCTGTACTCTCCTGGTGCCTGCATCTGCCAAACCTAGATATATGACTGCGGGAAAAAGAGAATTTATCATAGAAAGTAACCAAGTAAAATTCTCCCTATCTAAGCCTGATACTCCCTGCACTCGGGGCTCAGACTTTGGAACAACACTCCTCTGAGCCCGCTGGCATAAATAAAACTTTGTGATGCCTATCTCCCTAGTGCCACTTGGTCTAAATAAAATCCTTCTAATAGGTTCCTTTGTGGGGTGAACTGCAACACTTTGGGTATTTAATATCAAAGGATGGACTTTCATTAATCCTGAGCATATCAAAGGAATTTTAGTTTTCTCTAATAACAAAACAAAGAAACAATTAAGAGGATTTTTATAACTAACAGGCTATTACAGAAACTGGGTACCAAATTTTTCACTTATTGTTCAACCTTTATATGCTCTACTCAAATTCGGTTCAACCTGACTGAATCAAATGGACTCCAGACAGCAAAAATGCTGTAAGTACTTTAAAAACTAACAATTCAAGCTCCAGCTCTTGGACTCCCCAAGATTTGCCATTCCTTTTGTACATAAAGATAAAGAAAATGTTTTAGAAATGATTACTCTAAGACACCGTGATCACCACGGGCCTGTACAGTATGACAGTCAACAACCAGATTCAGTAGCAGAAGGGCTGCCCCTGTGCACGGGGGCCATCCACAGCAGCCCTGTTCATCAAGCTTGCTGATGAAGCTGTCATGAGATCCCTCTTAACTGTCTATGTCCCACATTCGATTGAGATTCTCTTAAACTCTTACCATACTCAGCCTTAGTCTATCAGCAGATTAGCCTCATAGAAAGTATTGCTGCTTCCTGCACCCAGCATTACTTGAGCTTATAATATTCTTAACTCTGTTACTTTGCTTCCTTCCCCACAAGACAAAGACCAGCCTGACTATGTTCTATGACCTGGTTCCTAGAAATGATTTAAGGGAAACACCTATTGATAATACTGACCTAATTTGGTTTTACAGGTGGATACTATTTAAGGGATGAACAGGGAAATTATGACAATGAACACTCTATTGCCTCTTTAGGCAATGTAATTGAAAGCTCATATCTGCCAGGAATAAAATCAGCACAAGCTGAATTAATTGCATTAGCGTGGGCCTATCATCTAACTAAAGATCTGACAGGATATATATATATATGGATATCTGCTATGCTTTTGGAGTAGTGCGTGATTTGGGCAGGCTGTGGAAACAAAGAAGTTTTGTTGACTCTGCCTCCCACCCTATGCAGTCTCTAATAACCTCTGATCATGCCCATCTCTCCCCAGTTTTCTCACCTCACCCCATCCTTTCACATTCTCTTATGCACCTATTTTCTCTCCAGTATTCATCAGCCCTCTTTCATTCCTCCTCCATTCAGCCTTCTCCCAGCTCCCCTCTGCGGTGAGTGCTCCCACCTTAAGTGCCAATCCTTGTCATTATTTGCCTGGATTACTGCAGAGAACTCCCAACCAGCACCCCCTACTTTCAATTTCTGTACTCTGCTTCATCATCTGTATAGTCCACCAGTTAGATTGTTCCCTTAAACCCCAGACTCCAATACTAAATCATATCACTCCCCTGCTTAAAAGCATCCATGCCTGCGACCCCTCTCCACCCCAACATGGCCCACCCAGTAGAGTGCAAAGGCTTTGGCATGGCCTATATGGCTTCTCCGTTTGGCTTTGCCCGATCTCTGCAGCTTTGCTGGCCATGGCCTTCCACACCTCTGTGCCTTTGCACTTGTTGTATTTCACTCAACTGCCCTGAAGGCTCTTCTTTTCTCTGTCACCTAAATTTGTCCTAATTATCATGTGAGCCCCAGCTCCACTGAAAGCGCTCCCAAATGCTCATAGTCCACTTGATGTGGTAAGTGCTACAATGACATTATAAACCATTGTGAATGACTGGTCCCATGTCTGTCTCCCCCAGTAGAATGACCTTCATGAAAGCAGAGACTTTGGCACAGTACTGACTCACAGTAGGCGCTCAACAAATATTAGTTGAATCAAGGAACCACTTCCAGTTGTTCAAGTCCTTTATGCTGACTCAGCTCTCTTTTATCCTTGTCCTTCCAAGACACAGCGTGGACATACTTGGAAAGATAAAGTGACCATATAAGTGACCACACCTGATCTATGTCTCCCTGGTCACTTTGCCTGTTTCTATAGTGATAACAGAGAAAAATGACTGAAAACAATTCTGTTTACTTGGGTCTAGTGCATTTCATCCACACATACATTCTAATGTTTATCACAAATTGTCAGCATGGTCTCATCAAATTTTCAGCTGCATCAGTGAGAGTACAGAAAGGCCTTCAAGTGTATTTGAAATAATCAGCATTTATGGTGATCAAATACTGGTTTAGAAAATATCTGATTGGGGATGCTGGGATGGCTCAGGGAGTTGAGCGCTTGCCTTGCAGCCCGGGGGTCCAGGGATCAAGTTTAGGCCCTGGCCCATGCAGACCCATATGCTGAACTGGGGAGTGTCCCCAGTTCAGTTCATGGCCCTGACCCATGTAGACCCATGTGCTGAACTGGGGAGTGTCCCCAGTTCAGTTCTCACCGGGATGAGACCCCAACCCAGTTCCTGCCCTGTGCAACCCCACACCCACCTATGAAATGAAACTGGAAAAACCGATGATGTGCAACTATGGAGACTGTTCTGGGTCCTCCCCCTTCTCTCTAGCTCTGTCTCTGTATCTCTCTCTCTGTCAAAAACAATTTTAAAAAAGTGTTTAGTAATTCATGAAGACCTAAAACTCCATCTCAAGGTGATTTTTTGTGTGTGTTGTTGTTATGTAACTGAAAATTCTAAGACTACAGATCTTTTCCGATTCTGGCACATCTTCACCCAGGGGTTCAATAATATTAACAAGGCTAGCTCTCTCCCCATCTTTCAGGTATGCTTGGAAAAATGGCTTCAGAATTGGCTCCATAGGGAAGCCAGGATGGCTCAGTGGGTTAAGTGCTCACTTTGCAGCGCCGCCCGGGACCAAGGATCAAATCCCCGCCCCGGCCTGTGCAGAGACATATGCTGAACTGGGGAGTTCCCCCAGTTCAGTTCTCTCTCTGTCTCTGTATCTCTCTCTCTCCCTCTTTCTCTGTCAAAAAAATAAAAATAAAATTAAATAAATAAATAAAATAAAGTTAAAAAAAAAAATTTTACTCCTGCAACTCCAAGCCCAGTTAAAGTACTTCCTGGTCTCAATAGTCCAAGAAAGAAGTACCGAAACTGAGACCCCTGGATCTGTGTCCCTCCAAAACCAATAGCTATGGCCAAGAGCTCTGGTTGGCTAGGCCTGTATCATGTGGCCCTTCTTGGCACTAGAGAATGAAGTCAATCCCACCTGAACTATAAACTGAAAATGAGACGTAGTGAGGTGATTTCACAAAGAAAATCCAGTGAGAAGAAAGCGTGGAACAACGGTGGGTACAGAGACTGAAAGAGTCAGCTCTGAACTGCCTCTAAGACAAGACCATGATCAGTGGACATCGGTTCTCAAGCAATGGTATGCATACCCCTGAGGGTACATGCTGTGTCATTCAGGGGTAGGCAAAAAATAATCAGTAACAATATTAACTGTTACGAATATTGTGAACTTAAATCTGTGGTTTGTTATTTTTAACGTAGTAATTTTTCTTTCCTAACATCTCATTTCCACTATTTTACATTAAATCAGCACTGAACAAAGGTGTCAGTTTTTAAAAACATTTGTTTTGTCTCATCTCTTTTAGCTGATCAGCATTGTGCAAATATTGTCACATATGCGTGCCATTATATGAAAAAAACATTAGGAAACACTGTGCTAAGAAAATCCCTTTTGTTTGGTTTACAGTCAAACTTCAATCAATATATTATCACTTCTAAATTTTTATTAGAATGCGAAATAAAACAAAAATTATTAAGTTCTCTTTTGCTCATAGGCTTTATTCCTGTCCCACCCCACTTTATTGAGATACAATTAAATATAATATTGGATAAGTTTAAGGTGTACAATGTGATGGATTGATGTACAAATATATGGAGAAATTATTGTTCTTTATAAATAAAAACTTGGGATTTTTAAAAAACATTTCCCTGTGGGATAAATGTTACTATTAAAAACACATAAAAATAAAAGCAGCTGGTGGTTAAAAAAAAAAAACACCTTTGTTTTAGAAACAAGGGGTACAATTTGTAGAAACTGGTTTAAAGGGGGTACACAACTGAAATAAGGTTGGGAACCACTGGCCTAAGTAGAAGTCTCTGGGTGCCCCACAGCAGTGACTGTGGTCCTCAGCATTCACCCAGTATGAGCAAGAAAAGCTCTCTGTGCAAACTTCCAAGCCAAAACAAAGGGATGGGAATCCAGGGAATTGTTTGGCAGTGACCAACAGAACTGAGTGTAGAGAGAGGTGCCTAGACCCTTTTCAAGTGAAAAGGAAAAGAAAACCCTCTACTGTTTTCTCCAAAAGCAGTATCATAAGTAGAGAGGAGTTTGAAAGGATTGTATGTGGAGGAGAAGCCAAGCAGCTTCAACTGAAAGTCCAAATGGGAACATGCAACTGGAGGAAGAATTCCATTCTATTATATAGCTCAGTGAGGGCTCAGGAATAATTTAGAACACGATATAACATCTGACTGTTACACAGGTTACTAAAAATAAAAGCCTAAGGAAGTTAAGTAAAAGCTAAATTCGGTTTAAACTTACTTTGAAAACATAACTTCCTCATTTTTCTTTCAGATAGGTACATAAAATTCATTTTTCTTTCATATATTCATATCAGGTACATCAGCTTTTTTTTAGATTTTTATTTTATTTATTATTATTTTTTTTTACAGAGGGGGACAGAGAAAAGGGGGAGGGCCCAGAGCAGTCATCATAGTTGTACCTCAATACTTTTTTGATATAGTTTCATTCCACAGGTTGGTGCAGGGCTGTGCAGGGCAGGAAGCGGGCCAGGGACCTCCCACATGGGAAGCTAGCCTTGGCAAGAACTGCCCCAGTTCAGCATATGGGTCCACAGGGGCCGGGGCCGGGGCCAGGATTCGATCCTCAGACCCTGAGGCTGCAAAGCAATCGCTGAACCTGCTGAGCCATCCCAGCTTCCCCCATACATTAGCTCTTGATCAAAGCTGGAGGCATCCTGTTAGACTGTAGTCCTGCATTTCTATATGATTAACCAAAGGAACATGGTTCATGCATTCTCTAAATACATATTTTTAGAACACCTACTTCATGCCAGGTTCTGTACTAGTGCTGAGGACAGAGCGAAGACCAAGGCTGACACCAGCCCTGCCCTTTCCTTTGAATTTCATACAGGCTGGCCTAGGTTTTCTCATTTTTCTTCCAAGTAATCAGATTTTTCAGATTGAAATAACATACTTAGCAATAGACACTTGCCAAGTTTGCGGCTATCCAGCATCTTTTGAATACTCTTCCTATATTTGGGGAGTTTCTCCCAGTGAAAATTCCTGTCCCCCTAAGACATAGGCCAGAATTCAGTTTTTGTTTTGTTTTGTTTCAGAATTCAGTTAATGAGCCTCTCTCCACATTAGAGCACAGGCAATGACCTAGGTGTTGCCAACTGGGGCCCCCATAATTCCAAGCTTCATGAAGAAGCCACTTTCAAAGAGGGTGAGAGAGGAAGAATCTGGCTGCCCAGGGCAGCGCCGATTACGCTTTCTGAGTCCAGGGTCCAGTTGTGGACACCCCGCCGCAGAATGGTTTGTGTCCGGATGTGCGGCCTGCAGGCCTTTCTGATCATACCAGACACACTGTGAGCTAAGATCCTCAATTGCTTATTTTAAAAACTAGTTAGAAGGAGCTCTATTTTTTGCAGAGAACTGTGAGTAGTCATATACCGAGCTACTGTTATGTGCCAGACTCTAAGTTGGTATATTTCTTTACTTATTTAAATTTCATAAACATAATTTAAAATACAAATTATTATATATTTTACAGATTAAAAGAACTGAGATTCAACAGGACACAAGTCATCCCACAGATATTTATTAAAGGCCTATTGCATGCCAGGCACTGGGACTAGAGTGTTGAACCAAATAGTTCCCTGCAACTATAATGGTATTGTAAATGTCTCCTTCCCAAATAAGAGGCACAGCACAACAGCTGTCTGGAGGATTTCATGACTTCAGGCCTTGTTTTAAATATAGAAAACTAAAAATAGCCCTGTGCTATAGACTCAACAGGCGATTGGGCCAGAAGAGGGGAGGAGAGCCTCGGCCTCGGTGAAGGAGAGTGAAAGGACAGTGCTCCCAGCTTCTGGCCGCAATGGCTGCGCCTCTGAAGGCCTTGAGTCGGGGCTTGGCGACTGCAGCCCGGGGAGACCACGGAGGGGCAGGAGGTGAGTGGGGCCGGCGCCTGACCCTGTGGCTTCTTGACCTCGCACACTTACACCCCCTCCCGCCTCTCGGGCCCGCCAGGGGCCTGGCGACAGCCCACCCCCTCCTGGCTCACTCCCCTTCCCGAAGCCCTCCCCGCTTCTCTCTCACCCAGGCCTGTCGCCCTTGCAGCCGGCACCTGGCGCCTCTTGACCTTCGTTTTGGCGCTCCCGAGCGTGGCCCTCTGCACCCTCAACTGCTGGCTCCACGCGGGCCACCAAGAGCGCCCCAAGTTCATCCCTTACCACCACCTCCGTATCCGCACGAAGGTACCGGCCCGAGGCCTTGGCACAGGGCGGGAGCGGGCGGAGGTGTAGGGGGACCCCCGGCTGACCACTCACCCTCCCTTCCTCTCTCCACAGCCCTACTCTTGGGGGGACGGCAACCACACTCTTTTCCACAACTCCCATGTTAACCCTCTGCCCACCGGTTACGAACACGCCTGAGGCCCGGGCCGGGCCGCAGGCTCAATAAAGGTGTGGAAGCGCTGTGTCCGCTGGTTCTTGAGGATAAAGGTGGGGAAGCCAGGTGGGGTGTGTCCGCTGGCTTCTTGAGGACCGCGGGGCAGGGCAGCGATGCTCCCGGCGCATGTGCAGTGTGGCCTATGCTCTTGCTATCTATCCCCCAAGGCCTGATTTGGGAGGGCCTGCGGGTGGGGGGCACATCCTTGATGAACAGGTAGGTGATGCCTGCCTGCTCCCTCTCATTCATCTATTAATACTTAGGACTTTGGGCTCTAAATGGCTTTCCCAATGAACCTGTGAATTCCAGTTATCTGGAAACAACCCTGATTTCAAAGGATCTACAGCTCTGTGTGTGAGGTTTCAATGACCTAATTCTGAATATGGAATATTTCAGTCATTTTTCATGACCACCTTTAATGGATCTTCTGTGGGAAATCAGAGGTTCCCTTCAGGAAGCCTGGCTCTCTTAGCTTCTGGGGAGCCCACTCAAACCAGCTCTGGCCATTTTGTTCACCTTCTGAGACAGCCTGCTTACTTGCCATTCCCATGGAGCCTGAAGCCTGTACTAAAAGCCATGACCAACACACATAGGAAACGTTTGGCCTCCTCCCCTGACACTGCGCAGAGCGCCACTAAGATAGAAGATGATCAGGCACCTGAGAGAGAGCAATCTCCATGCTCACCAGCAGCTTCACCCCTCCCTTCTTAGAACAGCACTCAGGTCCCTAGATTAGCGATTTTTCAGACAAGGAAAATAGATTATAAACATCCTCATTTAATGTGATAATTCCATACATACAAAAATTCATGCTGGCACCTCTTAGCTGCTGCTGTAAAAAGTGGGTTCTAACCAACAAGGTCTGGCAGATATGTAAAACAACAAACGTCTTTGAAGGCCCTGAGGAGGTGGCATAGCACATGCTAAGTTGCTCAGTCCAGATCTATGCAGAAGTTATTCCCACGGAAGTAGATATATAGGCTAAACAAAACCAGTGGGGATAAACAGGGAAGTAGATTATTAGGACAAAGGCAAATCTGGGGCCTCACAGCTACTATCCTTCCCACTGAAAGTGGCAGTGTCTTCAGGCTTGTCCTGCAGCATTTCTTTGTACTGACGTTTGAAGAAGCCAAGCTGTGAGGGGAAGTAAATCAGAAAGTTGAGTAAGAGGGCAGAGGAGAGAGTTGAGAGTAAGGAAGAAGCTGAGAGAGAAGGGAAACTAAGCTGACTGATATTTCTGTGCCAGAACACTTATGTGAACAGCTGCTTTCATGTATCAGTGGTGTTCCAAGATCAGTGATTATATGCATAATCTGGAGCAGAAAAGCACAGGTTCTGTGGTCTGGCAGGCTGGTGCACATACCCCAGGCTCATTTCTGTCTTGCTTCAGCCACTCTATGATGTAGGCATTATTTTTATTTCAAAACTGAGGAACAGGCTCAGAGAGGTTGAGCAACTTGCCTGACATTAAATAGTAAGACAGAGCCAAAAAGTACACCCAGGCCTGCATGACCCCGTTGTGAGTTCTTCCGGCTACACATCCTGTCTGCAGGAGGGCGTGACCCGGATGCTGGTGGTGTCAAGTGTGGGATGAGAAGGCGCACCTTGTACAGGATGGCTATGAGGAGGGCCAGCAGCAGCAGTCCTCCCACAGAGCTGCCCACAAGGAGGGGGACGGGGTTGTGGGCCTCATACTTCTCCAGCACCATTTCCATCTGCAGTGCAGATGACTCCATCAGAAAGGATCAGGCCTCTGGCTGTCCCACCCATCTCCCAGGCGTCCCAGCCTCTAACATCACCTCCCCCTCTTGCGAGCCAAGCCCCAAGGAGTGAGTTGGAGAAGCACTTAGGGACAACTATGCCACCCAAACACCGTCATCCTTCCCCCCACCCAACATCTCAGATTTGGCATCAGAAGCCCTCTTACCGGCCTGGCCACTGCCTACCACACAGTCACTACCTGGGCTCTCAAAAATGCCTCCTGTCCCGGAAGCTGGGAATACACCGATCTGTCGAACGTGATTTCAGCCACACTCACGACCGATACCTTCTTCTGCAATGTCTGCAAAA
>PVKE010051063.1:0-10756 GCA_004027555.1 Craseonycteris thonglongyai
CTTATTGGGTATCGTTAATGTTAAGTGTATTTTATGGGTGGCCCAAGACAATTGTTCTTCCATTGTGGCCCAGGGAAGCCAAAAGGTTAGACACCGTAGGAGTGCAGGGAAAACATAAAGTTCAACTTCTCTTTCCTTTCACTAGAAAAGCAGGGTCCTTTTCTGCTTGGGTCTCTGTAGCTCATCCTTTAACTTCAGGTCAAATCTTTTCTCTTTATAATGACCTGGACTTTCATTGTATCTTTTGGGTTTATCTGGGCTGTTTGTTAAACATATAGATAACTGGGCCTCAACCCAGATTTAGGGGGGTGGGGTCAGAGAGCAGGAAATCTGCTTCTTTAACAAATTTATACCAGGTGATTCTTTGCACACCCCAGCCTGGGGACAACCGCTATAGCTGCTCCAAACTACACCCCCTAGCCCCTTGCTTTTATCAAAAGAAGTCATCGAAAAGCTTACTGACTCGTTCCACTCTCCTCACTTCACTCTCTCCGAGCTACAATTAGTCCTCACTGAACATCATTAATAGATTCTGTGACTTCAAGCAAAACAATGAATAACAAAAGCAATTTTACCATAGGCTAATTGATATAAACAAGACTTGGGTTCCTACAGCAGCTTAGCAATGACATAACAAAACAACTTTGAGCAAAATCACAATATTTGAGGACCTGTTGTATCATAAAGAGGAGGCAGGGTGTCAGGGTTGAGAGATCAAACTTGAACACAAGCAGGTTTGATAGCAAATCCCAGCTTTACCACTTACCAATGGTTTCCAAAGTTCCCAAGCAGCATTACTTGGGAACTTGTTAGAGAGGCAAGTTCTCAGGCCCCACCCCAGTTGGACTGAATCAGAAACTCTGAGGGTTGCCCCCTGCACCTGTGTTTTAACAAGCCCTGCAGGTGATTCGTATGTAGTCTCCAGGGCCCCTTACTAGCTGAATAACCCTATGAGGATAGATTCACAGCTTCTCGAAAGCCATTTCCTCATCTGTAAAATGCTAAAAGGACTAACCACATACAGTTGTGATAGTGAAATGACATGCTACATATAAAGAATTTACTAACAGTAAACCGGGATGCTGTTCATTTACAGCTACACAGCTCCCTATCTCCGTGCCTTCCCTATTCCTGTTCCACTTGTTCTTTTTTTATTATTGTTTTTGACACAGAGAGAGACAGAGAGAGACAGAGACAGAGAGAGAACTGAACTGGGGGAGCTCCCCAGTTCAGCACATGGGTCCACACAGGCTGGGATTTGATCCTCGGTCCCTGGCGCTGCAAAGTGAGCACTTAGCCCACTGAGCCATCCTGGCTTCCCCTCCACTTGTTCTTGAGACCTACCCAAGGCTATAGAACGAGTAAATGGCAGAGTTGGGGGCTCTAACTTCAGTAGCCCCTGCACCTTTTCTGTTGCAGCTCCTTGGGTTTGTCAGGTTGATTACTGTTGGTGTTATCCTTCTTGTGCTGTGCTATCATCTCTAAATTCAGCTCTCCAATTGAAAGCGAGTGCTGCTCAAATAATGATGGATGATGTCATGACTACTTCGAATGTCAAGACAGGGCCCATTTGGAGAATAAGAAGTACAGCCTCACCTGGTGTCCCTAAGCGGGCCTGAGCAATGGTCAGTTTTTCATGGGGTGCTTGGCACTGGCAGCTGGTTTCTTCAGCAAATGGGGCAGGTGCAGTCAGAGTCTAGAAGGGAAAAAGAGAAAGGGAATATAGTCTGACAAATGTCCCTCTAGCACTAAGTTCTCCTGAAGTTTTATGTCCGTTGGCTATATGGGTACAATCAAGAAGCAGACTATGTATATCTGCTGAGTCTTTCAGAAAAATATTGTACTGTTAGAAACAAAGACAGGAACCTTGTCACTGAAACCTTTTTGTTGATCGATGCTTAAGAAGTAATAAGAGCTCTTCAGTGTCTACTATATGCCAGGTCATGACCAGATGAGGTACGAAGAATATGTTATCTCTTTTAGGCCTCAACATCCTGTGATGGCTAGATCCTTCTATCCTTCTGCAGGCTTTCTATCCTTCCATAGTGTAGAATAATACATCTCCATTTCATAGAAAAGGAAACTGAGGCTCAGCAGGATTGAGAAACATGCCAAGTCATGCCCCACAATGCTCAGCTTTGAACATTTCACAACCAACAAGGGCAGACTTCAAGCATTAAGACTTACCCATACCCTGGGGTACTCAGCTGGAAGAAATGCCATACTCAACAGAGTGGCAGACATCTGTATTTCACACACATCAGTCTGGCCAATCACAAACTTTGACGTCTCTTCAGTGCAAAGGCCAAAGACGTTGTTCCCTGGGAGGGCCTAAAAGCACAGCATTTCTGGTGAACTGCAGATAACAGCTCATGTGGTAGCTCCCACAGCCAGCAATGGCCAGAGGCCCCGCCCCAGGCAGCTGGGGCTGGGGCTCTGGGGAGCACTGAGAGAGAGATGTTGTCACTTGGAAGCCTGCCCAGGAAGTGGCTCTGCATTTTTTAGTCAGCCTCTTGAAATGAAAATTTCACTCCCCAGACAGAAGAAGAAAAAGCCAGCGGTATTGTGGTAAACAGGGAAAATACAAGCCAGAGTTGTCTGTTTGTAACCTTTGAATGTGTCATTACCATGGTCATCACTGCATCATCTTTGGTATTTTCAAAGCGGAAGTTGATGAGTCACTGTAAACATTATACATAATACTGTTGCATGGATTATTTCTTAGAGATAGAAACAGGTGTTCCTTAACTTGGAAAGACTAAACTGAAAATTGATCTCTACATTTGAAGAGGGGCTGTGTGACCCACATCTGCCACTCATATATCCATTCACTCATTCAAATATATGGCAGGCACTATCTTAGAACTGGGGGTAGAAGTAGGGGTGAGAGCAGTGCCTTCTGGGAGGAGCCCCCTTTATCCTCCGCACTGCTGAGACTCCTGCCCTGCCCCCACCCTCTCCCCATTGTAGCACCTTCCACGCTGGGAGCTGGAGCCGTGCCTCAGGGTTGTTTGGAAACCTCCCAATTGCCTGAGACTTTCTTAACCCCCACCCTCCCGTTCAGGGCCCTGAAAGCAGACCAGGACTTGGGACACGGATTCAGAAAACTTAAGTCCGTTCTTGGTTCTTTTTCAAATTCATTAAGGTGACTTGGTGGGGCCAGAGCAGCGTTTGCAATGTGGCAAAAGGGTGCAGGGACAAAAGCTGAGGGTCCATAGCCACAAAACTGGGATTCAAATCCCCTTTTCAGCAGTTACAAGCTGTGTATTCTTATTGAACTCTCCTGGCTAAAAGGAACTGACCGACACCCACTAAAGTTAGTGCAAGAGATGAAGGACTCTGGTAAGGCTACCCTGGCACAGAAAACTGTGGGAACAAAAAGGAGGAAAGGGGCAGACCACATTGTCAAGTGTTTACTAGCACATGCTTTGTGTTTCATAGGATCTGCACATTTGCAGGGTGAATAAATAGGGAAGAGAAATAATAAAGGAAGAAACAGAATTGGCTCTGGGGCCGCAATCCTCAAAGGTGAAAGGTGGCCATTCTAGAATGGGAGAAGGTATTCATTTGAAAAGGCATGCTCAATTTTCAATAATTTTATAATGTGGGGAGGGGAATCCTACCCTTTTCAACGCACAATTCAAGGAAATTAAGGCTCTGGACAGAGATCATCAGAGGATAGACTATGTGGCCCTAGGAAGCCATACTCCAAATTCAGCGTTGGGGAGGCACACACAATTTTTATGTTTTGCAAAAGAGACTAAGAATTTTAAAGGGTTAAGAAGCACTGGCCCAGCACCCTGGACTTCGCCTGTTCAGGGGCCTTGCCAGACCGGACCACAGACTTGGAGCTAGACTGCAATAAAACTTCTACCTAATTTAAGATTTCAGAACACTCGGTCATTGCATGTGAATATGTTCCCTAATTGTCATGCAAGTTCTGGTTATGTAAAACTGCACCATAGTAACATACCAAAGCCATATCCCCCTCAGGCTTTTTAAAGGGGAAGACGTTAGATATTGGGCATTTCATTGCCAGAATGTGTTTAATTGTACATTGTCAAATACGTACTTAAAACCAAAGCTATTAAGCACTACATAAAATGTACAATGCAAACATTACTCAAGCGCAAAAATATAACTGGTCAGTAGAACCTGTTCTTATGCAATGTCCATCACTGACTGACAAGTGGACCAATCAGATAGCAAGTTAATCATCCCATCAGAATTTGGCATAGTACTGCTGATAGTGAGGACCACCACAGAATTGCTTAAGTTAAATTATTCTTTTGTGTGTGTGATATTTGTTTGAACTTCCTCATGGGTTTTTACTTAGCTTTTTTCTTTTTCTTTTGTTTATTGTTAAATTTATTGGGGTGACATTGGTTGGTAAAAATTACATAGGTTTCAGGTGTACAACTCTATATCACATCATCTATGCATTACATTGTGTACTCACCACCCAGAGTCAGTTCTCTTACCATCACCATATATTTGTTTTCCCTTCCCTCCTCCCCCACCCTCCTCTAAGTTATTCTTAACTACCGGTATACTGGGGAAATCTAGTACCACAAGCCTGGAGTTCAAACTCTAGCTTCATTATTTAATATCCATTTGATTTTTTAAATTGGAGTTTTAGAAAATTGCTGGTTCTTAACCTCTCTAACCTTCAGTACCCTCATCTATAGAAGAGGGATAATAAAATGATCTACCTCATGAAGCTATTACAAGGAGTAAATGAAGTGATATGTGTGTGATTAATACCTTCCGTTTGCCTCTCCAAATTCCAGTCTCTTCCTCCCCTTCTCTACTCTTCTCTATATGGCTTCCTATATGGATTGCACCAATGGGCTTTGTTGCCTCACTGCTTCCAGTTGAATTAGGCCCGTGGGAAGCATGCAAACCACTGGAGGGCAGGACAAGAGTGAGCTCAGGGTATTTGTCTCTCTGGCTTCCCACCTTTTAAGAGACAGTATGTTAGTTCTGTCCTTTCACTGAAAACCACAGCTCCTGTGAGGGGGCCCTCCTCTTCATAGAATGGTCTGTGAAGTTCCGGTAATCACACTGTCCTCTTGTCCCTACACACCTAAGGGTGCATGCTTTCCCTTGAGGATTCCTTAACCCTACTCATACCCTTGCAAATAGTCCCTTTACTAGACCCACTTCAAATTTCTTCTTTAGGGCAAACCCTCTGTCTTGACAGGGCCTTGACTGACACAGTATATATAACAGTATGATGCCAAGCTCAATAAATGTGAGCTAGCAAATGTTGACAAAGCACAGAGATCAACTGAAAAGTGAATTACTCATAGTTAATAAAGTAATAACCATCTCAAGGATATCCTGCAGTAGGACAGAATTCTTTTACAATGACATAACATTTAATTCAGGAGATACAAAAGCGACAAGAGGACTTCAGAAAGACTCTACTTCTCCCAGGTAGGCCTTTTGCCTCAGGACTTACCAGCTTTAGAACCTCAAAATCACTCTCTCTCTCTCTCTCTCTCTCTCTCAAAATAAATAAGTGAATAAATAAATATTTTTTAAAAAAAGGGGAAGCCGGGATGGCTCAGTGGGTTGAGTGCTCACTTTGCAGCGCCGGGGACCGGGGATCGAGTCCCGGCCCCGGCCCGTGTGGAACCATGTGCTGGGCTGGGAGCTCCCCCAGTTCAGTTCTCTCTCTGTCTCTGTATCTCTCTCTCTCTCTCTCTCTCTCTCTCTGTCAAAATAAATAAGTGAATAAATAAATATTTAGAACCTCAAAATCAGAATGACAAAAAGACATTACAAAATCTCATGCCTGAGTCTCATGCTATTGGTTTGCATTTCCCCATACGAGAACATATTGTTTAAAGCCCAATTTTATTTGGGATCAGGATATTTTAGTCTTTTGAAGAGAGGAAGGAAAGAAAAAGCAGATCTTATGGTAAGTGACTCGCTGGAGTCTACGGCTGTGTTATTGATTACGCAGAATCTCAGATCAGGTAGCTGGGGCACACAGCCTTAACATGGCTAAGTACCAAGAAGGATCCGTTTTTTCATTCAGCTAAGTATAGTGTGCCCATATCATGAATAGTCACCATTAAAAACAGTAAGACAGATACATATATGCTGACAGCCAACCTCTAAGATATTTTGTTGAATGCAAAAAGCAAGTCATAAAACAATTATGTGCAATATGTATACATGTTATATAGTATGATACCCACCATATATGGTTAAAGAGAGAGAGAAATAGGTAATGGTGTAGAAATAGTTTAGAACTCTGCTGTCCAATATGGCAGCCATAAGCCACATGTGGCTATTTAAACTCAAATTGTTACTCATTAAAATTAAATTAATAGCTCAGTTTCTCAGTCACACTAGCCATATTTCAAGTGCTCAATAACCATGTGTGGCTAGTGGTTACTGTATTAGTGCAGATACAGAATATTTCTGACTTGCAGAAAGTTCTATCAGAGGGCACTAGCTTAGAAGGACAAACAAGAAACTGTCAGCTGGCGTTACCTCTGGGGAAAAAGATGGCACTGAGAGAAGAGATGAAGGGATGTTTTCATTGTTTACTCCATATATGTCTGTTACTTTGTTTTACTTTTACAATGAGAACACAGTCATGTAATGTATCTGATTTAAAATAAATTTGGAGGGAGGGGGCATCAAATATATGGTGACAGAAGGAGATCTGATGCTGGGTGGTGAACACACAATGCAATACATAGACTTGTACACCTAGAACCTATGTAATTTATACTAACCAACCTCATCACAATAAATTTAACAATTAATAAAAAGAAATAAATTTAAAGAAATAATTCCTCTCCTGTGAATTCAGAAATATAGGAAATAATCAAGGATCAGGTTCCTCAAATGTGGGGAGAAAGAGGTGTCTAACAAGAAAAGGTAAGTACTTTGAAAAATAACAATTATCTATAAACTAACTGCTAAATTATATTCCCAGGTATATGGAACACTTAAAACTCATTTGAATGTTTTACATTTTCTTCAGAATATCTACCCTCTAGTCATTATTTCAACATCCAACAAACACTTTTTGAGAGCTATGTGCCAGGCACTGTTTTAGGTTCTGAGGATACATCAGGGAACAAAACAGAAAGAAAAAAAAAATCCTACCATTGTGATACTTAAAAACAATGAACAACAAAAAAGAACGCAAAGTGTGTAGTATGTTAAAAGATGTTAAGTGCTATAATAAATAAGGCAAGGAAGGGGGATAGGAATATAGGGAGTATAACTGTAAATAGAATAGTCAAAGAAGTTGATATATATGTAAATACATAAAGGTTCAATTGAGACATGTGGATGGAGAACAAACACTCCATTCAAGGAAAACAGCAAGTGCAAAGGCCCTGAGGCAGGAATAAAAAGGAACCCAGTATGTCTGGAGAACTGTGGAAAACTGAAAATTAGCAGGAGATATAGCAAGAGAGCTAAGGCAGAAGGAAAGACATGGGAGGTATCGAGTGGTGTGGGGATTTTAGGATGCTGTAAAATAAAGACTGGCTTTCACTTTGAGGAGCTGGGGAGTCATTAGAGACTTTTGAATAGGAAGTGATATGATCTAACCTAGTTTGAACAGGACCACCTGGCTGCTATGTTGAGAATACACTATTAAAAAACCACTGTGGTGCCCGGTGCCATAATCAGGCCAGAGTAAATGGAGGCTGGAGCCAGGGTGACAGCAATGAAGGTGGTGAGAAGTGGTCAGATTTGGGAAAGATTTTGAATAAATAAAACTTGAGAGTAATTGGATGTAGAGTGTGAAAGAATGAGAGGAATCAGGATAACTCCAAAGTTACTGGCCTGAAGAACTGAACAGTTCATTGCCATTTCCCAAGATGCAAAAGACCCTGGTAGAATAGGTTTGAGGGTGGGAGGGACAGAGATCAAGAATTCTATTCTCTCTGGGAAAGCCGGGATGGCTCAGCGTGTTAAGCGCTCGCTTTGAAGCCCTGAGGACCAAGGATGGATACCCGGCTCCGACCCAGGCGGACCCACATGCTGAACTGGGGTGTGCTTCCTGAATGCGGTGAGGCCCCCAGTTCAGTTCCAAAAATAAAAAATAATAAAAATTCTATTCTCACACATTTGGTTTAACATGTCTATTAGATCTCCAAGTGGAGATGTCAGGTAGGCAGTGGGATATGGGCATCAAATATATGATGATGGAAGGAGAGCTGATTCTGGGTGGTGAGCACATAGTGCAATGCATAGTCCATGTAATGTAGAATTGGACACCTGGAAACTATCTATTTGTTACCAACCAATGTCACCCCAATAAATTTAATGATAAAAAAACAAACAAACAAAAAAAAACAAGTCTGGAGTTTGGGACAGAAAACTAAGCTAGAGATACAGGTGAAGAAGCTGTCAGAAAATAACTCTTCTTTAAAGCCACTAGGTTAGGTTCACTCATTCAGGCAAGGGACATGAGTGCAAGATGAAGAGAGGTGCTGGCCATCTGATGAGGAGACATTATCTATTTATGGCCAGCCTCCCCCAACTACTATGGAAGCTCCAAGAAAACAGGGACGTGGTCTGTCTTATTCATTGCCACATCCCTACTTTCTAGGGAAGTACCTGACATATATAATAGAAGGTCCTCAATAAACATTTGTTGAATGGAGGAATTTAAAGTCATTGGAGAGAGAATGATTATTAATAAGGAAAAGAACTGGAGAGAAAACTTTATTATTGATAAAGGTTAAACAAATAAATACACATCAATTTTCCTTATAGTTATCATAATATATATTATAAAAACCCCGGGAAAGTAAAGAGAAGATAGCAAAATTCACCAAGAATTCTACCTCTCAAATACAACCACTGTTAACATTTTCTATATTTCTTTTCAGGCTTTCTGATATGTTATATACGCATATTAACAATTTTGGAATCTTACTGCAGCATAGACAGTTTGTTTTTTCACTCAACATCATGATTATTTTATCATGTCATTTAAATTGTCTTCAGCCTCATTTTATTTTTAAGTACTAGACTTTATCTTTTAGAGCAGTTTTAGGTCCATAGTAAAATGAGCAGAAGGTACAGATATTTCCATATAACTCTCACTAATTTTGATAGCTGTAAAACATTCCACTGAATAAAAAAAATGATTTAAAGATTTCTGTTCTTGAATATTAAATAATTTATATTTTACTAGTATAAATAACATTCTAAACATAATTCTGAAGCTCTGATTATTTCCTTAGCATAGGTACCCTAGGAGCATCTATTACTTAGATCAAGGGTACAAAAATTTTAAAGATAAATATTTGAAGAACTTTTTAACATATATTGGTAGCTTACCTTCTACAAAAGCTATATCATGTATACTCACTTTATGATGTACGAAAGCACCTATCTTGCTGCCATTTCACCGGCATTGAATATGGTTGTTGTCAATTTTATAGGCCCCCAAAATGGCATCACACTCTTTCAATTTGCATTATTTTAGTTACAAGAAATATTGAACATTTGCAAATGTTTATTAGTCATTTGTGTTTTCTTCTGAGAATAATCTGTCTTTTGCTCATTTTTCTATTGTTGAAAACAAGTATTTTGAAGTTAGTTAAGTGCAAAACAATAGCACAATTAAAATTTATCCTAGTTTTTTAAAAATACATTTTCCAACTTTACCAAGAGTCCCTTCATAACAAGTTTATTTTTTAAATCAATGTGTGAACATTCACATCTAGGTCAAGCTAATAATTATTGCCCTTTCAGCGATCAGGGGTCAGAATTTGTATTATGTCCTAGGGATACAGACCATCTTAAAATGTTGACCACCCATAACCCATAACCCCCGCCACATGACCACCTTCCAAACCCCACAGCAGATTTCAAATACCTGGAAGATGCTCAGTACTATAATGCCACATTTCATCGATTGTAAAGTGTACATTTTCCCCACATTTTAACATTTCTGAGATTAGAAGGGGGTCTTATAAGACATGTTGTCTTAAAATCAGTGTTGGCAATTTTCTGACATTTTAACACCTCTAAAATGGAAGTTCATTTTACAGTTACTGGCATCTTGGATTCATGAAATGCATAGATGCTATTAACAATAGAAAATAATCATCCCTACCTAGAGATGAATAATTCCATATCCCAAATCAACATTTTCTTAGGCAACTGAGCGTAAAAAGTTGATAATGGATATCTATAACAATCTTATATCTTATTCATATCCCATCTCCTTCCTCAAAGTACCTGAGGTGAGTTTAAAACAATAAAGTTTCAAAGTTTAAAATAATAGTTGCAAGATATGGGGTAAGGGAAAATATGGGTTTCAAGAAAAGGCCACGGGTGAAATGAGCACACAGGACTGCCTTTCACGGTCCATCATTTCAAAAAGGCGGGCCACAAAATAGCTTTAAGTTCCCAGCAGTTAAAGAAAAAGACAAAGTTACCATTGTCATTAAGCAAGCAAGCAAGCAAGCAAACAAACAAACTAGCTATTAAGGGTAAGCACAGCATTTCTTTCTTTTTTTCTTTCTGATTTTTAATTTTTTTTGTTAAATTTATTAAGCACAGCATTTCTTTTTCTTTTGAACTCTTTTTTTGTTTTTCTTTTTTTTTATTGTTAAACTTATTGGGGTGACAGTGGTTGGCAACAACCACATAGTTTCCAGGTATACAAGTCTACATTACATTATCTATGTATTATAGGCACCAGATATATGGTAATGGAGAGAGAGCACAGCATTTCTTTTTTTTTTTTTTTTTTTTTTTT
>PVKE010051064.1:0-10756 GCA_004027555.1 Craseonycteris thonglongyai
GGGGAGGGGGGAGGGAGAGTTGTGTGGGGAGGGGGGAGTGGGCACCAGATATATGGTGTTGGAGGGGGACCTGATTCTGGGAGCTGGGCACATAATGCGATGCATGGGTGATGTGATGTGGTGTTGTCCATTGGGAAACTGTCTGATTGTTACCAAGCAATGTCACCCCATTAAATTTAACAATAAAATATATATAAAAAAAATAAAATAAAATAAAATAAAATGACCATATTACCCAAAACAATATAAAAATTTAATGCAATTCTCATCAAAATCTTACACAGATTCCTTCAAGAAATAGATTTAAAAAAGTAATAATTAGATGTATATGGAACCACAAAAGACCCCAAATCACCAACGCAATTCTCCTAAAAAGATTAAGGCTGGAGGCATCACTCTTCCTGACTTCAGTCTATACTACAAAGTATCAATAATCAAAACAGCTTGGTATTGGCAGAAAAATGGACATACAGAGTAAAAGAACAGGATTGAAACCCAGAAATAAACCCACAAATGTATGGACAGATAATTTTTGACAAAGAAGCAAAAAATATACAATGGAGAAAAGAAAGCCTCTTTAGTAAATGGTTCTTGGAACATTGCAAAAGCACATGCAAAAAAAAAATGAAACTGGATGATGTCATCAAGATGGCAGTATGAGAGGAGCTCTTGAAACCTCTTCTGGAATAAACAACAAATTAAACAACTAAAATCCAACCAGAGAATCCCTAAGCAACACATACCCTCAGCTGAGGAAGCCATTCATCACAAGAAAATGCCTAAAGCTGGAGAAATGGAGGTGAGTGAGGAACAAAGAAAGGGAGCCGTGTGGAGACACCTCATGAAGTGCGACCCAGAGACCCACCCAGTGACCAACCCAGAGGCTGACCCGAGTCCAGCAGAGGAGAAACTGACTGAGGTGGGAGCGCGGGTCCAGGTGCAGAATGACTCTGGGCGGGTTGGAGGCCTGGAACGGACAGAGGCAGAGGCGCAGACACCAGAGCATTGGGTGGATGGGAAAAGCGGGCACAGCTGATGGTGGTGAGAGGCGCAGGTGGGAGTGTGGGGGGTTCAGCCAGGGCGTGGTGAGGGCGGCCAAAGCATGGGGCAGGAGGCTGGAGCGAGGCACCAGTAGCAGCCGGAGATCGGGGCAGGTGACCAGAGTGAAGATCCGGCTGCCGGCGCTTGAGTTGGGGTCTGAAGCTGGGGACCTGCAGAGTGTGAGGCAGGCAACTGGAGCTGGAGGCGAGTGTCCCAGTGGCTGGAGTGCCAACACTGGGAGTGTGCTGGCATCTGAGGCGCAGAGTGGCCCTCAGTGAGGTGGGGTCCCAACCAGAGCACTGTGTGGCCTTGGACACTGAGCCTGGCTGCTTCCCCTTACTATCTCTCAGGTCTCATCCTGCAGGCCTCACCTACCGCCTGCCTTCCATGGGCTGCTGCCGGGAAGCTGCCAGTACCCTTTGACGCAAACAGACCTGCACCTTTGCCAAAAAAACCTGTCCCACCCTTCCCGCGGAAGCCAGCAGAGGGATCTAGGAAAACTAAAGTACAGGTGTGACAGCTTCTAACTGCAGTGGGATCTTGGAGGCATAGAATACCATCAACCACCATATCTTCCCAAAGAGGAGGCCTACAGAGACCAATGTGACTGACTGAGTCAAAGACAAGGCCATCTTCTAGGAAGTCTCCCACTGTGAGAAAACCAAATAAAGAAGAGAAAACATTGTAAGACACTGCAGCAACACCAGATAGGAAATAAAAGAAAGATTTCTTCACATCTTCAAGGGGAAAAGTCCTCATGTCCATGAAAAGAAATGCTCCAACTGCAGTGAATACCCTTGTGAACAAAGATGCTCAGAAAGAAAATGAAAAATCTTTAGAAAAGGAACTTGAAGATATGAAAACATATGAGCTAAATGACACAGAATTTAATACTGCAATTGTGAAAACACTCAAAGAGATCAAAATAAACTGGTGAAGTGCAGAGAGGGAGATAAGTGATCTCAGAAAGAAAATTGAATCTATTTTTAGAAAAGCAAATAAAAATTCTGGAGATAAACAACACAATAAAAGAAATTAAATAGCTAGGATAGCAAGCAGAGCTGACCAGATGGACGAAAAAATTAATTAAATTGAAGACAGAAATTTGGAAATGTCAAAGAAATAAAAGATATCTACAACCACTATCGGACTCATTAGAAAGAATAATATAAGAAAATAAGTATTCGGTGGGGGAGGGGCAGGGAAGCTAAGGATGAGATGGGCACAGAGAATTTGCTCAGACAAGTAGTACCCTGTTTCCCCAAAAATAAGACAGTGTCTTATATTAATTTTTGCTCCCAAAGATGCACTAGGTCTTATTTTCAGGGGAGGTCTTATTTTTCCATGAAGAAGAATATGGTACACATTTATTGTTGAACCAAAAAAAAAAAGGAAATTTATTACCTGTATACGGTACGGTAGGTAGTTGTCATCACAAACCAGCATAATCAGACAAACTGTGAATCCTACAGTATCAAGAATTTTTTGTTACTACCATTATTTCCATGTACAACAATCTATGGTACATTTACTAATTTATTCAATGACAGTCATGTCATCATCTTTTGGAACATCATCATAACAATCCAAACCCTGAATTTCCTGGTAAATTTCTTGTGACTCCATTTCTTTCAGAATCAGTGGACCAAATCTTTCATATTTAGCAATAGCACTGTCCTTAAATGAGTACTTCTTGTCAAGGTAGCCTGCTCATAGTGCGTTTGCAATGCAACTGTCAGTGATTTTTCTCCCATGAATTCTTCACCCAAGTCACAACCTCTTGCAGTTTAGGTTTCACAAAGTTTCTACGCTGATTTCTCTCCATTCTATTCTCAATGTACTCATTAATTTCCTGCGCGACTCACTGTCTAATTGTGAGTCAGCCAGACTCCGTCAGGGCAGAGCGAGCAGCAGGCGGCAGCTTGTCCTGGCAGCGGTGCGGGCTCTCTGATGAAGAGACCTCGCACTTCCTGTCTGCTCCTGCTGCACTGTGGCCAACAGTGAGCTGCGCGGTGGCTCCCGCAGCTACGGTCCAGAGTCCAGAGTTACGGTAGCTTCAGGGGGCCTTATTATCAGGGAGGCCTTATGTTCGGGGGAGGCCTTATTATTGAGGAGGTCTTATTTTCGGGGGGATGCCTTATATTTCAGCGAGAGGCAAAACTGTAAGTAGGTCTTATTTTCGGTGGATGTCTTACTTTCGGGGAAACACGGTAGATGAAAACTTCCCACATCTATGGCAAGAACTGGAACCTCAAATTCAAGAACAAAATAGGACCCCTACCTACTTGAATCCTGGTAGATTCTCTCTAAGGCACATATACTGAAGACGTCAAAGGTCAAAGACAAAAACAGAATTCTCAAGGGAGCCAGAAGAAAGAACACTATGACCTATACAGGAAAACTTATCAGGCAATCTTCAGATTTCTCAACAGAAACTCTACAAGCCAGAAGAGAGTGGAATCAAGTGTTCAAAATATTAAAGGAGAAAAATTATAAGGCAAGAATTCTCTCCTCAGCCAAGTTATCCTTCAGATATGAAGGAGGAATAAAGACCTCTTCAGATATACAGAAACTGAAGGAATTCTCGAGCACAAGGCCATCATTTCAAGAACTACTGAAGGAGGCAATTGGCTCTGAAACAAGAAGTAAAAGTAAATAGGGATAAACTGAAACAACAAAAACATAAAAGGGAAGGAAGTAAAGGTTTAAATTTCCAAAGAGAATGGAGATAAGAAACAGCCTTAAGAAAAGAAACCACTGCACATATAAAACTTTTGTTATGAAGTTTATGGTAATCATTGGAAAAGAGCTTAGAACCTGCACACATAACAATAAAAGAAGAAAAACAGAAAACAATCATAAACACCATCAAACTAAAATAACTGATGGGAATAAAAAAGCAAAGACACAATCAAAATAAGACCTACCAGAAAACAAAAGATGAAATGGCTATAGGAAATCTTCATATTCTAATCATCACCCTAAATGTAAATGGACTGAACTAACCAATAAAAAGACACAGAGTAGCAAACTGGATTAAAGAACAAAAACAAACCTTATGCTGTCTAAAAAAAACATACCTCAGCCACAAGGACAAACACAGACTCAAGGTGAAAGGGTAGAAAAAAATACTCTAAGTTAATAGCATTCAGAGAAAAACAAGTGTAGCCATGCTTATATCTGATGAAGCAGACTGCAGGATCAAAAATATAAAAAGGAAACAAAGCTGGACATTTCATATTGATAAAGGGGACAATACAAAAAGAAGACATGACACTTATTAATATATATGTCCCCAACAAAGAAGCACCAAAATTTACAAAGCAACTACTAACATATCTAAAATGAGACACTGGGAAGCCGGGATGGCTCAGTGGGTTAAGGGCTCACTTTGCAGCGCTGGGGACTGAGGATCGAATCCCGGTCCTGGATCGTGTGGAACCACATGCTGAACTGGGAGCTCCCCCAGTTCAGTTCTCTCTCTGTCTCTGTCTCTGTCTCTGTCTCTGTCTCTCTCTCTCTGTCAAAAAAAAAAAATTAATAAAATAAAATAAAATGAGACACTGACAAAAACACAATTATAGCAGGGGACTTAAATATCCCATTAACAGCCATGAAAAGATTATCCAAACAGAAAATAAAGAAGGAAATGTCAGCTTTAAATGATACATTACAGCAATTGGACATAGTTGACATTACAGGATACTTCATCCTACAACACATAACTATGCATTTTTTTTTCTGGTGCACATGGAACATTCTCAAGGATAGACCATATGCTGGGATACAAAGCTAGCCTCGGCAAATTTAAGAAGATTGAAATCATACCAAGTGTATTCTTCAATCAAAAAGCATTGAAGTTGGAGATCTACCAAAAGAATTAAATTAAACATGTTATTAAAAAATGATCAAAGAAGAGATTCCTAGGATGCAGCATAAGCAATAATAGGAGGGAAATTTATATCACTACAGGCCTATCTCAACAAACAAGAGAAACTACAAGTAAAAAACCTAATATCACACCTTCAAGAACTAGAAAAAGGGAAAGCCGGGATGGCTCAGTGGGTTAAGCGCTCGCTTTGAAGCCCTGAGGACCGAGGAATGAATCCCAGCTCCAGCCCAGGCGGACCCACATGCTGAACTGGGGTGTGCTTCCCGAATGCGGTGAGGCCCCCAGTTCAGTTCAAACAATAAAATTTAAAAAATAAAAAATAAAAAAAAACTAGAAAAAGAACAAAAATCACCCAAACTCAACAGAAGGAATTCGTAATTAAAGCAGAACTAAATGAAATAGAGAACAGAAAAACAATAGAAAAAATTAATGCAACAATGAGCTGGATCTTTGAATTAATTCATAAAATTGACAAACCCCTGGTTAGGATGACCAAGGGAAAAAGAGAAAAGACACAAATAATTCAAATTAGAAATGAAAGAGGGGAAACTGCAACTGACACCAAAGAAATACAAAGGATCATACAAGAATATGAAGGCCTATATGCCACCAAATTTTGCAACCTAGAAGAAATGGAGGGGAAGCCGGGATGGCTCAGTGGGTTAAGCGCTCACTTTGCAGTGCCGGAGACGAAAGATCGAATCCCGGCCCCGGCCTGTGCGGACCCATATGCTGAACTGGGGAGTGCCCCCAGTTCAGTTCTCTCTCTGTCTCTGTATCTCTCTCTCTCTCTCTCTCTCTCTTTGTGTCAAAAATAATAATAAAATAAAATAAAGACCAATAAAGTTTAAAGGTATGGAAAATTAAAAAAAAAAAAAAATGAACAAGTTTTTAGAAGCATATAGTCTACCTAGACTTAATCAAGAAGAATTGGGTAATCTAAGCAGAACAATGAACCACAGGGAAATTGGAACAATCATCCCGAGCCACCCCAAAAGCAAGAGTCCGGGACCAGATAGTCTTACTAATCAAAGGGTAAGTAACACCTATCCCCCTCAAACTTTTTCAAACAGTTGAGGAAGAGGCAATACTTTCCAACTCATTTTATGAGGCCAACTTTACCCTAATACCAAAGCATGGCAAGGACATAACAAATAAAGAAAACTATAGAACAATATTTCTGATGAACACCAATGCAAAAATTTTCCCCCAAATAATAATAGCAAATAAAATACAACAATGCCTTAAAAATATTATACACCACAATCAACTAGGATTAACCCCAGGGACACAAGGAAGCTTCAACATATGAAAATCGATCAATGTGATACACTACATAAACAAAATAAAAGATAAAAACTATATGATTAAATCAATTGATGCAGAAAAATTATTCTACAATATACAACATCCATTTATGATAAAAACACTTAATAAAATTGGGTATAGCAGAAAAGTACCTCAACATAATAAAAGCCATATATGACAAACCCTCAACAAATGTTATACTGAATAAGGAAAAATTGAAAGCTTTTCTTCTAAAATCAGGAACAAGACAGGGATGTCCCCTGTCACCACTGTTATTCAACATAGTGCTAGAAGTTCTAGCCAGAACCATCAGGCAGGAGAAAGAAATAAAAGGCATCCAAATTGTGAATGAAGACGTTAAACTGTCCCATTTTGCAGATGACATGACCTTTATATACAAAACCTTAAAACTCCACTAGAACATTTACAAATAATAAATTAATAAAGTAAAGTTACAGGATACAAAATCAATGTACAAAAATTTACAGCATTTTTATATATAAACAACAAAACTTCAGAAAAAAAAGTGAAAATAGGGAAGCCAGGATGGCTCAGTGCGTTAAGCGCTCACTTTGCAGCCCTGGGGACTGAGGATCAAATCCTGGCCCCGGCCCATGCAAACCCATATGCTGAACTGGGGAGTTCCCCCAGTTCAGTTCTTACCAGGTGAGACCTCGGCCCAGTTCCTGCCTTGTGCAGCCCCTCACCCATCTGTGGAATGAAACTATGTGGAAAAATCAGTGATGTGCAACTATGGAGACTGTTCTGGGCCCTCCCCCTTCTCTCTGTCTGTCTCTGTATCTCTCTCTCTCTCTGTCAAAAACAATAAAAATAAATCTTTTTAAAAAAGGTGAGAAAAACAATACTTTTTGCGATCAAAACAAAAAGAATAAAATACTTAGGAATAAACTTAATAAGAAGGTGAAAAAATTATACATGGAAATACAAAAGACACTATGAAAAGAAATTGAAGAAGATACCCACACTTTTGATTTAATTTTGGTATATGGTGACAGTTCACAGTCCAGATTCATTCTTTTGCATGTCATTTTCTAATTTTCCCAGCACCATTTACTGAAGACTTTCTTTTCATTGTATACTTTTTGCTCCTTTGTCAAAAATTATCTGTCCATATATTTGTGGGTTCATTTCTGGGTTTTTTATTTTGTTCCATTGGTCTGTATGTCTATTTTTCTATTTTTCTGCCAGTATCAAGCTGTTTTGATTATTGATGCTTTGTAGTATAGACTGAATTCAGGGAGCATGATGCCTCCAGCCTTATTCTTTTTTGAGGATTGCTTTGGTGATTCAGGGCCTTTTGTGATTCCATATGAATTTGATAATTTTCTAAATTTATTTCTCCAAAGAATGTGGTATTTTGATGTGCATTGTATTAAGTATGTATATTGCTTTGGGTAATATGGCCATTTTAACTATGTTGATTCTTCCAATCTACGAACATGAAATACCTTTCCATTTCTTTGTATCTTCAATTTTTTTTAATAGTGTCTTATAGTTTTCTATGTATAAGTTCTTCACTTTCTTTGTTAAGTTTATTTCTAAGTATTTTATTCTTTTTGTTTTGATCACAAATGGCACAAATTTTCTCATTTACAGTGATACCTTGGAATCTGAATGCCTCAAACCTTGAACAACTTGGAAACTGAACAAAAAAATCAAGCAAAATTTGCTTCAGAATCTGAATGCTGCCTTGGAATTCGAACACCAACACGTTGTTCACATGGGACATATTGACTGTATAGCCTGTAGCTTTATCCGAATGCCTACTTTTCTTGGAACTCAAACGTTTTGGAACTCGAACAGGGTTCTGGGACAAATTAAGTTCAAATTGCAGGCATCACTATATTTTTCTGAAGTTCTATTTGTATATTAAAATGCTGTGAATTTTTGTACATTGATTTTCTATTCTGCAATTTTATTTATTATTTGTAGTATTGTTCTTTTGGAGTCTTCATGGTTTTCTATATAAAGGATCATGTCATCTGCAAAAAGTGCCATTTTAACTTCTTCACTGCCAATTTGTATGCCTTTTATTTCCTTCTCCTGCCTAATGTCTCTGGCTAGAACTTCCAGCACTATGTTGAATAGCAGTTGTGACAGGAGACATCCCTGTCTTGTTTCTGATTTTAGAAAAAAAGGTTTCAGTTTTTTCCGATTCAGTATGACATTCCAAGAGTTTGTCATATATGGCCTTTATTATGTTGAGGTATTTTTCTTCTATACCCATTTTATTGAGTGTTTTGATCATAAATGGATGTTATAAATGGATGTTGTTGAATCCTTTTTCTGCATCAATTGATATAATCATATGGTTTTTATCTTTTATTTTGTTTATGTGGTATATCACATTGATCGATTTGCATAGTTGAACCATCGTTGTGCCCCTAGGATGAATTCCACTTGATCGTGATGTATAATCTTTTATTTTCTTTTTAAAGATTTATTTTATTGTTTTTGACAGAGACAGAGAAAAACAGAGAGAAGGGGGAGGGCCCAGAGCAGTGTCCATAGTTATAAGTCATCAGCTTTCAACATGGTTTTGTTCCACACAGGTGGGTGGGGACCATGTAGGGTGGGAACTGGGCTGGGGGCCTCCCACATGGGAGGCATGCCCCCTCAAACCAGGGGCTGAACCAGGGGGCAAGAAACAAACTAGGGGCCTCCTGCATAGGTAGCACACCCCAGTTCAGCATATGGGTCCACACGGGCCAGGACTGGGATTTGATCCTTGGTCTCCAGGGCTGCAAAGTGAGCGCTTAACCTGCTGAGCCATCCCAGGTTCCCCCGTGATGTATAATCTTATTAATGCAGTTGTATCCTATTTGCTGTTTTGTTTAGGATGTTTGCATGGGTGTTCATCAGAGATATTGTTCTATAATTTTCTTTTTTTTGCTGTCCTTACCAGGCTTTGGTGTGTGTGTGTGTGTGTGTTTGTGTGTGTGTGTGTGTATTTTTTTTTAATTGTGACATTGGTTGGTAACAATTATGTAGTGTCCAGGTATACAACTCTACATGATGACATCATCTATGTATTGCACGATGTGCTCATCATCCAGAATCAGCTCTCCCTCCATCACCACATATCTGGTGCCCCCTCTCAAGTCCCCACCCCCCTTTTTTTAAAGCTATCTTTTTCCAATGATTTGTTTGTGCACTTTTATTTAAAATATTGAGCACATTTATTGAACTGTGTTTTTTATTTTTTTCTGTTATGTCCTGTTGATGTTTATGTCTGTCTTTTCAACAATACCACAGTATTGGTTGTTAGTGCTATAAATAAAGTCTTAAAATTGGGTAGACTCCTTTTTCCACTTTATTCTTTTTTTTTTTTTTTAACAAAACTGTTATAGGTATATATATTTCCTTTGTCTTCTAGAAAAATTTTATTCACATATATAAAAATCTTTCTTGGATTTTGGTAGAAATTGTCTGAAACCTCCATATCAATTTGGGGCAATTAATAGCTTGTGATATTGAGTTTTCCAATTTATGAACATGGAATAGCTCTATTTAGTTAGGTTTTATTTTTTTATTAGCATTTTGCAGTTTTTAGCATAAAATCTCATATGATTGCTTAAATTAATACCCATGTCTTTCACTTTTCTTGTGTAAATGTAGATGGTATGCTTTAAAATTTTTTGGCTTTTACATGTTCATTGCTAGTAGATACAAACATACTTATTTTAATATATTGAACTTCTCTTGCAACATTTTGAAAATCACATTAGTTATATCAGGAGGTTTTTTTAAAAAATATATTTTGAGATTTTTTTTTTCTTTAGGTCAAAATATCTAATTTAATTTTTAAATTAAAGCATTCCAAATATCTGAAAATAAAGATTTTAAAATTTAAATTACAATTATATTTAGTAATTAATGACAAGCAAAATACAGAATGCCATCCAGTACCATTACTTACCCCATGTACCTGAGAAGGGTGAATAGAATAACAAAAAAAAAATTAAATATATCCATGGAAACAGAATGTTTTATTCTTTTAAAGCAACAGCTCAGCTTTTTACCCCCACAGCTCAGTGTTGACCCCAAAATCCTGGAACCTATTCTAGAATGGCCTCTCAAGTATATGGGAATCAGAAATGGAAATTATGTTCTGGTGCAAAGTTAGTACAAATTTGCAGACTCTGTATGTAACATTGTAGTTCCATTACCTACAAAGACAAATCTGGCCTTTGCTTAATTAAATACAACGCTGTAACTATCTGGATCCATCCACCATTCCTCACTATGACCTTCCAAAATGACCCAATTTTCTATTCCCAGGTCCCAGCCATCCTCAGTCCACACTAGCATGACATAAACCTCTATCCTAGGGTGACCAGATGTCCCGCTTTTGGCGGGACAGTCCCAATTTTTAACAATTTGTCCTGTGTCCCGCGGCGTTTTAAAAAAGTCCCGATTTTTGGAAAGAATGCACGACAAGCTAGGGAACGGTGTGTGTGTGTGTGTGTGTGTGTGTGTGTGTGTGTGTGTGTG
>PVKE010051065.1:0-10756 GCA_004027555.1 Craseonycteris thonglongyai
TCTTCTAAAGCAACTTGCTGCATGTTCTGGGCTTGGGTAAGAAAATGCAAATACTTCAACTACCGCCATTGCTATGAGTAATAAAGTTCTGTGTCCCTTATCCGAAAGCCTTGTCTTTTAATTAATTAATTTATTTATTTATTTATTTTGACATGAGAGAGAGAGAGAGAGAGAGAGAGAGAGAGAGAGAGAGAGATACAGAGACAGAGAGAGAACTGAACTGGGGGAGCTCCCAGTTCAGCATATGGTTCCGCACGGGCCGGGGCCGGGATTTGATCCCTGGTCCCTGGCGCTGCAAAGTGAGCGCTTAACCCACTGAGCCATGCCGGCTTCCCCAAGAGCCTTATGTCTTTTGCCAGCGTCCATGAAACTGTGACAAGGTAACTTGTTAGCGTGCAAGAAAGATAAAAACCTTAGCTGCTTCACTAGTTCTTGACAGTAACCACAGATCTCCATTTTCCCTATCTGCAAACAAAAGGCGAACTAGCTTTTAAAATCGCCTTTAAGAGGTATACAAATTCATGATGTTTAAATTGTCTGTTTTACTCCTATTTTGTTTTATGATTAATTTTAATATGTATCACCAGTTTGAACTTATTCAAATCATTTAACTAGCATCAAATATATCATTAAAAAATTAGATATGTAATATGGGGTGAAGAGTGTAAGTAAATAAAAAGATATACTTTTGATATCAGTTATTTATCAAAGTGACTCAACAATCATTTTAACTTAATCTACTTGTAGCACTTTATTTTTTTAACAGAACATAAAACTAATTAAGGTTAAATAATGATGATAAAAGTAAACTCATATTGTTACACATACATTATTTTTACTTTTCTATGTTCATATTTTCTTAATTTAAATGTTGTTAAAAGTGTAAAAATAATGACATGTACAAGAGGGCTGTCCAGAAAGTATCCAGCCATGTAATATGAAAAATAGAAACATTTATGGCTGGATTTTTTCTGGACAGCTCTGTATATTATATAGGTTTATAACATATCTATAAATATGTTATATACGTATATGATGCATAAATATTAATTTATAATTATATAATTCATATAAAATAAATTTATATATTTCAATATTATTTATATGGTTGTTACATGTAAACTTGTATATATTTTATTCACATATATTTCAGGAATATATGTGAATATTTAAGCAACAGCACTATACCGTATTTTCCGGCATATAAGACAACCGGGCATATAAGACGACCCCCTAATTTTACAGTTAAAATATAGGTTTAGGCCTATATTCGCTGTATAAGACTACAGCCTCGGAAGTGGGGGGGTAGTCTTATACAGCGAATATAGGCCTAAACCTATGTTTTAACTGTAAAATTAGGGGGTTGTCTTATACGCCCGGTTGTCTTATACGCCGGAAAATACGGTAAGCTTATATGCTACCGTATTTATTCAGGTAAGTGTACCTGAATATCTTCTGCATTTGAACAACATGAACGATTTAAAAATGTAGGAAACAAATTACCCACAATTTGCATTGGTTATCTGATATAATTATCTAAAATAGCTGCATACAATGTTTGTATGGGATTATATGCAAGAATTTGGGAAAACATAGGTATTTAACTACTAAAAATGTTCAGGACTTTTTGTCATAGGTTCTTGTCCTACCCCCTTACTCATTTCTTTTCCTTTTTTTAAATTTTAGGTATTGCACAATTCTAAACATGCATCCTGTGGAGGAGCGTATACAGTTTTACACCCAGAAGTTATGTTGCAGATATTATCACTGAGTTCTACATACACGTGGCGGCTGTATTACCATTCCATGTCATAGTCATTTATACTATAGTGCTTGCTAGAGCGGGGAATATCCCCTTGCTGGATTTCAACAGCATCAGGATTAATTCACTGTCCTCAATATTGAGCAGAATAATAGTTGGTGCTGGTGGGGTTAGAGTTCTGGACAACATAACAAAACTATTTCTATTACCAAAGAAGAAGGACTAACCTAAAGAATAGGGACAGTTTTAGTCAATCATTTTTGTGCAGTTGCATTTGCTATCATTATGGGAAACTTGGAAGTTAAAATTAGAGTACATTTTTGATCCTTTAAGAAACTTTTCTAGTTCAGTAGACTATAAATACTGTTAAATGTCCTTCATGCATAGTATCTACATTTATCTATGCTTAGGATTGGAGCCTAAGACTTTTGGACATTCACTACAGGACTATTAGCTTGAGGATGTCTGAAGTCTGTGGTTCCTCTTCTATTATTCCTGTTTTCAACATTAAAAACTCAAAAAAGGCAATACTAGTATTTGTCTCCAAGTGCTAGGCAGTATAGTGAAAAGATGCAGATAAGTAAAAAATTAAAACAAAAATGTGGATGGTTATTATATCTAAGTTAGGTGGTAACTAAAGTATTTACTTGTTCTTTAAACCTAATTTTTTTCATTTTTTAAAAGGTTTATTTTTATTGTTTTTTGACAGACAGAGAGACAGACAGAGAGACAGAGAGAAGGGGGAGGGCCTAGAGCAGTTTCCACAGTTGACAGAATTAGTTTTCCATATAGTTTCACTCCACAGGTGGGTGCGGGACTGCGCAGGGCAGGAACTAGGCCAGGAGCCACCCGCATAGGCCCCAGCAAGAACCGAACTGGGGGCACACCCCAGCTCAGCATATGGGTCTGCCTGGCTCGGGGCCAGAATTTGATCCTCAGGCTCTCAGGCCACAAAGTGAGCGCTTAACCCACTGAGCCATCCCAGTTTCCCCTAAAACTAATTTTATATTGCCCAAAATCTCAACTCAATCTCTAGAGACAGGTTAGAAACAGAGTTAGTAACTGGTTAAGATTTGAAGAATGGAGCAGAGATTAATGATGTGGTAAACATTAGTGCATGAGATAATGTCAGTGAAGTAGGTACAATAAGGCACTGAGATGTTGGCTGATAGGTCACTGATTGGATATGGAGTTTAGGGATGATAGTAGTAGAGACAGGGTAAGAATGCATGTTGCACAAATTACTTGCTAAAATAATAAATTACCTTAATACCTGATTTGTGGTTAAAAAAAATCAATGTATCAAAGTAATATCTGCATGAGAATGACCATATCAAATGCATAGATGAAGTATATTTATCAATGTGGTGACCAATCAAAGAGGAGTAGTCTATATTGAGCAAAATTCCACCTACCTGTGAGGTGAACAGTCAAAAAGCTTATCCTTCTAAACAAAGTGTAGGCAATATATCAGTTTCTCACACACTACATCTTACTGTCTTCTTTGGGGTGTGTGCCTTCAGGTCACATAAATGTGTTTGTCATAAGTTAATTATTCTCTTTTGTTTAAAATAACTTAATAAATATGTTCTGCATTTTATAATAATTATACAGTAATGTATTTCCATTATGGTAATAATACAGGCTTATTAGCAACACTGTACATGTTTAAATTACCTACATGTTTTTTAAATACATCTAAAACTCAGTTTGCCTTTATTACAAAGCACTGTTGCCTTGTTTTGTTATTGTGATATTTGTGATTGGGTCAACTATGACCAACAAATATTAGGAATCAATTCTAGTCAAAGGAGTAAGGTGAACCCTAAAATGACTAAGACAGAAACATCAGTTAAACAATATACCGTATGTAAAAGACAAACAAACAGAAACTCATAGACACAGAGAACCATTCAGTGGTTACCAGAGGGAGGGGGGGGTAATAGAAGAGAGTAAAGGGTGTCAAATATATGGTGATGGAAGGAGATTTGACTTTGAGTGGTAAACAATGCAATATATTGATGATGTATTATAGAATAGCACCCTTGAAACCTATATAATTTTACTACCCAACGTAATCTCAATAAATTTAATAAGAATAAATAAGTAAATAAGATATATAAAACTGAAAATAACAAAGACACAGAGACCTATGGACACACTCAATAGCTGGGTGATTGTCTGAGGGAAGGGGAGGAGGAGGGAGGGAGAGTGGGAGGGGAGATGGCAGTGGGCACCAGCATTATGGACACACTCAATAGTTGGTGGTTACCTGGGGAGGGGAAAGGAGGGGGGAGGGACAGTTGGGGGCATAGGGGAGAGTGGACACCGGATATATGGTGATGGAGGGGGAGCTGATTCTGGGTGGTGAGCACATAATGCGATGCATGGGTGATGTGATGTGGACTTGTACATCCGGAAACTATCTAATTGTTACCAATCAATGTCACCCCAATAATTTTTTTTATTGTTTTTGACAGAGAGAGAGAGAGAGAGAGAGAGAGAATTACATAGACAGAGACAGAGAGAGAACTGAACTGGGGGAACTCCCCAGTTCAGCACATGGGTCAGCACAGGCCGGGACCGAGACTCAAGCCTCAGTCCCCGGCGCTGCAAAGCGAGCGCTTAACCCACTGAGCCACCCTGGCTTCCCCTCCCCAATAAATTTAACAATAAAAAAAGAATATATGTACAAGACCATTACAGCCATGTGAAAAACAAACATATATGTTAAATGACTCAAATATCTGGTGTATTCAAAGCTAAGGATTAAGTAATATTTGCTGACATTTGATCAATGGATTAAATGTCAATGACTAAACATTATCAATAAATTTGAGTAGCCATGTTTACTTAAAGTTATTTTAAATCATATTCATACTCTTAGTGTTTTATAGTATTCATAGAGCATATTCACAAAATCTAAGTGTTCAAATGCATACATATGTGAACCCATCCTCTATCAAGGTACAGTATTTGGGGAAGCTGGGATGACTCAGTGGGTTAAGCACTCACTTTGCAGCCCCAAAGTCCAAGGATTGAATCCTGGACCATGCAGACCCATATGCTGAACTGGGGTATGGCCTCAGTTCAGTTCTCAGTGGGGCGAGCTTCCCATGTGGGAGGCCCCTGGTTTGGTCCTCAGCTCGTCAGGGCATGCCTCCCAGTCAGGAGGCTCCTGCTTGGTTCCTGCCATGTGCAGCCCCCCTACCCCCTCCACCCCCATCCACCTGTGTGGAATGCAACTATGTCAAAAAAACTGATGACACAACTATGGAGACTGCTCTGGGCCCTCCCTGTTCTCTCTGTCTCTTTCTCATTCAAAAACAGTAAAATAAATATATTTTTTAAAAAGGATACAGTATTACTTTACCACCTCACAAACACCGGTCATTTGCTTCCCAGCCAATTCCAATAGACCACCTCCACATCAATCCTTTCCACAGTTCTGAATTTAACTATAGATTAGATTGGCTTCTTCTAGATTTTTAACAGATTTATGAAGGTATAACTGCCATACAATAAACCACACATATTAGAAGTGCACATCTGAAAACTTTTGGCATGTATGTACATTCACATAACCACCACCACAATCAACATAATAAATATATCGATCATCCCCCAAAGAGTCTTCATGATCTTTTGCAATATTTTCCATGTGCCTCTCAGGCCACTGGAAAACACTGAATGACATTCTTGATATCACTATACATCAGTTTTCATACCCTATAATTTTATATAAATGGAATCATACAGTGTGTTTTATTTTGTCTGGATTATTTCACTCAACATAATTATCTAGAAATTTATGCATGTTATAGCATATATCAATAGTTGATTCCTTTTACTGATGCATAGTATTCCACTGTATGTATATATCACAGTTTATCTATTCACCTGTTGGCAGACATTATAGTTATTTCCATTTTTCACTATTACAGATAAAAATGTTGAGAACTTTCATATACACATCTTTGCATGGGTATAAGCTTTCATTTTTCTCAGGTAAATACCTGGGAGTATAATAGCTAAGTCACATTGCAGGTGTAGGGTGAACTTTTTGAGAAACTTCCAAACAATTTTACAAAATGGGTGTAGTAATTTACATCCCCACTAGCAATGTGTGAGAGTTTCTTTACACCCTTGGCAATATTTAGTATAATATGCATACAAGGTAGCTCATTGGGATTTTAATTATTTCCCTAACAATTAATGACGTTCAGTATCTTTTCAAGTGTTTCTTTATCGTTCACAACTGCCTTTTGGTGAATTACGTGTTCAAATCACTCAATCATTTATATTGGGTTGTTTTCTTATTATTAAGGTCTGAAAGTTCTTTATAAATGCTGGATACAAGTTTTTTATCATATATATGTAGCAAATGTTTTCTCCCACTGGATTATCTTAGCAGTGCCTTTTGAAGACCAGATGTTTTTAATTTTAGTTAAAAATTATACAATTTATCAACTTGTTAAATCTAATTTACCAGCTTATCTGTTTCCTTTTAGAAGTTTTATAGTTTTGAATTTTACATTTAGATTTGTGATCTTTTTTTTTGTGGTAATTTTTATATAGTAAAAGGAATGGATCAAAATGTTTGTGTTTCCAATGGTTCCAGTACCCTGTTTTTGAAAAAGAATATATGTTCTTCCCTGAATTGCCTTTTACCACTATTGACAATCAGTTGCCCATATATGAGATCTGTCCAGAAAAAAAGAAATCCAGCCATAAATGCCTTTTTAAAAATATTACATGGCTGGATACTTTCCAGACAGCCCTCGTATATTAGGGTCTAGTTGGCTGGTCTTTCTATTCTGTTCCACCGACCTACTTGTCTGTCTTTACAAAAATACCACACTGTCTTGATTATTGAGTTTATAATAAGTCTTGAAATCAGGTAGCATTAATCCTCCACATTTATTTTTCAAAGTCATTCCGGCTAGTCTTGGCCTATTGTACATCCATATAAATTTTACACTGTTATTATTTTCTGAAATAATAATAATAATGAGCCTGTTGAGATTTTGAAGGTTTTTTTGTTGAAGTTTGATAGCATTTCTTTTTACCATGAACTAATATCGATTTTTGTAAAATACTTTTTCTCACCTTAGATATTTTTCTCATTCTATCTGTCAGTGTAGTATGCTATTCCTGTACTTACTTGCCCTCAGATCCATTGCTTACTCTTCCCTTGCTTTGCTCACGGCTGTTGAGGTGAAAACTCCTGCAGGCTGCAATTCCTAGGTTCTCCAATATTTGGCTGATCTCATGGTTCAAGTGACAAGGACACCGGCAGACTATAGCCTAAGATGACAGCAATAGCCAGAATTTTCCTCTTTCTCCCTCTCTGCATCATGTGTCCTCTCCTTCAATGGCTATAACTTCATGGTTCTTGTACCCATCATATTGGTTAAAGATGGTTCTAGATTAAGGTGACGAGACATCCTGCTTTAGCCGGGACAGTCCTGATTTTTAACAATTTGTCCCGATTCCCGCAGCATTTTAAAAAAGTCCTGATTTTTGGAAAGAATGCAGGACAAGCTAGGGAACAGTGGGAGATAAACCAAATTTTCAATCAAGAACCTCCTCCCCCCACAGTCAATGGTGTCCCGCTTTACCAATGTTAAAATCTGGTCACCTTATTCTAGATCCTGTTGACCCTGACTCCCAGTTTCCAGTAACATTACCTGTTTCCTCTCTTGGTCCCCCTTCTGTAGAGATGAGAATTAGTTCCTCAAGTTTTCAAGTATTGGTTTCCCTGACTCTACTCTATTTGACCTATTACTCAAGTAACCAATTTCTTGTATTAAATTCTGAATTATAGTTTTACAATAATTTTGGTTTTCCTAAATAATCTCTGACAGTTGCACTTAGCTAATTACGTTATTTGATTTTCTAATGTTAAACCCTCTTTTAATTCCTAGGAAAAATTCAACTCAGTTACAAGCAGTTAAATGTGTTCAAGTCTCTTATATCTTATATAACCTAAACAAAACAAAGCAAAACACTCTTGGGACCCTGAAACCTCCCCAAAATAACTGTTTTCCCTTTCTCCTCACATTCTTCTCAAAAACAATTTTCTACACTCACTAGTATTTGTATGTCTATATTCAAAAAATTCCAACAGCATAAGGAATACAAAGACATATTCAGTTTGTAAAAAATTTCAGCACTACACATAAAGCTCTAGACTTGAGCATATGTGGAAAATAGCCAAGTGATACTCAGAGGGATATTTATAGCCTTAAATAAATTTATTTTAAAAATAGTGCTACCACTATGGAAAACAGTATGGAGGTTCCTCAAAAATTTAAAAATAGAATTGTTATATGATCCAGCAATTCTACTGCTGAGTATTCACACACACCCAGTATTACATACACAAATACTCAAAAAGATATATACACTCCCATGTTCATTGCAGTGTTATTAACAATAGCCGAGACATGGAAATAACCTAAGTGAGCACTGATAAATGAGTGGATTAAAAAATGCAAAAAAAAAAAGATATATATATATATAATTAAGCCATAAAATGAAGGGAATCTTGCCATTTACAACAACATGGATGTACCTTCAGGGCATAATGCCAAGTGAAATAGGTCAGACAGGGAAAGACAAATACTGCACGATTGTCAAAAGGGACAAATTTTCATTTGTAAATAAATAAACTCTGGGGATATAATGTACAGCCTGGTGACTATAGTTAATATCATTCTACTGTATGTTTGAAAGTTCCTTCAAGGATAGACCTTAAAAGTTCTCATTATAAGAAAAATAAGTATAACGAGGTAGCTAGACTTATTGTGGTGATCACTTCATAACATATACAAATATGAAATCATTATGTTATATACCTGAAAGTAGTATAATGTTATATGTGAATTATATCTCAATTTAAAAAATCCATTAAAGGAAAAAGAAAGCATAGAGACCATAAGAACAAGAAATTATGGGGAAGGGGAAGCCGGGATGGCTCAGTGGGTTGAGCGCTCACTTTGCAGCTCTGGGGACCGGGGATCAAATCCCAGCCCCGGCCCGTGTGGAACCATATGCTGAACTGGGAGCTCCCCCAGTTCAGTTCTCTCTCTGTCTCTGTCTCTCTCTCTCTCGCTCACTCTCTGTCAAAAATAAATAAATAAATAAATAAATAAATAAATAAATATTAAAAAAATTTAAAAATAAATAAATAAATAAATTATGGGGAAGCTGGGATGGCTCAGTGGGTTAAGCGCTCACTTTGCAGCGCTGGGGACTGAGGATCGAATCCTGGCTCCGGCCCATGCGGACCCATGTGCTGAACTGGGGAGTTCCCCCAGTTCAGTTCTCTCTCTGTCTCTGTATCTCTCTCTCTCTCTCTCTCTCTCTCTCACTCTCTCTCACTCTCTCTCTCTCTCTCTCTCCCTCTCTCTCTCAAAAAAAATAAAATAAAAAAATAAAAGTTTTAAGAACAAGAAATTAGGAAAAAAAAAGGCTAATTTGAAAACACTAAAAACAGTATCTAGAAATAAAAATGTAGCTATTAAAATTAAAATCCAAATGGACAAAAAAATAGTGATATATAAAACATTAAAAATATTTTTAAAATTTCAAGAAACTAGAGAATGAATACCATAGAAAACCCAAAGATATAAACATAGGAAATAATGAAGAAAAATGCAGAAATGATGACTTAGAAGACAACAGAGCCAACGAACCAACGCCTGAAAATTGAACATTATTTAGAAAAAACTATTGATTGCTGAATTGGTCCCAACAGAAATAGAAAGCTGTAATTGAGACATATAAATGGAAACTGTCCTCAAAATTCCAACTTCAAATGTTTCAGGACAAGGCAGTTAGGGGCCAGTTCTACTAAATCATAAGCAAAGAATTAACCACCATCTTATGTAAGCACACCCAAAGCACATAAAAGATGGGAAATTTTTGAACTAATTCTCCCAGGCTAGCTCTGCTTGACAAAAAAATCAGCTAAGGACGCCCTGAAAACAGAGCACTCAAGCCAAGCTCACCCATATACAGGCAAGATCCTAAATAAATTCATAGAAGGTTCAATATAGTGGTGAATCAAATGGGAAAAAGAGGCTGAACCCAAGAAATGTAAAGAAGACATACCATTCGAAAAAAAATGACTAAAATATTACCTCATTAACACATACAATGTAAAAAAAGGCATTTCATTATGTACTATAGTGCAGAGAAAGCTTTTAAAGAAAAATTCAAAATGAATGTATGATAATACCACTCAGCAAATTAACATTAGAAAGGAATTCCCGTTTCCTAAAATTTACAGCAGACAAACTTAAATGTGAAATATTTGGCGTTCCCATTAATTGGAAGAACAAGACATAGCAAGCAGTATGCTACCAACTCTACTGTTCAAAACGGGACTGGAATGCATAGCCAGAGGATAAGAATACAAACATAAATAAACACTAGGAATTTTTTTTCTAATAGAGAGGATTTGTTTAAAATACATCATCATTTTAGAAGCCCCCAGCAAAAGGTCATGGGTTATTCGAATGAATAAGTGAGTTCAGAAAGCTGGTGTAGAGACGATAGTTCCACCGAGAACCTTGCTGTACAAAGCAGTAATTAGAACAAGCATATATTTATTAAGAGTTTCATTACACTGTGCAACATTAGATAAGATTAAAAGATCTGACTTTACCATTATGCAGGTTCGCTTCAACCCTGTAGAAAGTAGATCTTTGGAACAGAAAGCCGCCGAGATCTAAGTCCCACTGGTGAAGAGACCCCATTATCACTGTGCGGCTTCTCTGGCTGCTCGAAACCGTTTCTGGCACATTTATTTTGTGTTGCAACGTCTCGATCTCACATCATGCCCGGGACACCGTCCCGTTATCGGCAGCAGTTTAAGCTGAGAAACTGCCCAGAGCTTACAGGGACCTATTAGCCAAGGAGCCTTTGGTTTAAAACCAAGAGCTACACGTGGACCCCGCTCATGTGGGGGGGGCACCAGTATTCCCC
>PVKE010051066.1:0-10756 GCA_004027555.1 Craseonycteris thonglongyai
GTATATATCTTTTTAAATTAGTATTTTGGATTTCTTAGGATAAATACCCAAAAGTGAAATTGTTGAGTCCTTCTTTTTTTTTTATTTTTTTATTTTTTTATTTTTGACAGAGAGAGAGAGAGAGATACAGAGAGAGATACAGAGAGAGAACTGAACTAGGGGAGCTCCCAGTTCAGCACATGGTTCCGCTCGGGCCGGGGCCGGGATTCGATCCTCGGTCCCCGGCGACGCAAAGTGAGCGCCTAACCCACTGAGCCATCCCGGCTTCCCCTTCTTTATCTATTGTTATAGCATTTGTTTTAACTTCTGTATTGTCTGATATAAGTTTTACTACCCCAGCTTTTAACATTTTTTATTTTTGTGAAGTATGTTTTTCCATCATTTCACTTTCAATGTGTGTGTGTTTTGATCTGAACTGGGTTTTGGGGAGCAGCAAATATAAGGGTTTTATTTTCTTACTCATTTAGCCACTCTAAATTTTTTGAAACATTTAATCCATTTATATTTAAAGTAATTATTGATAGATGTGTAGTTATTGCTTTTTATTATTCTTATTTTCTTAGAAGAGTTTCTTTAACATTTTTTTGTAATACTGTTTTGGTGGTAAAAAAATTCCTTAGTTTTTTCTTGTCTGGGAAGCTTTTCATCTGTCCTTTGATTCTAAATGATAGCCCTGCTGAGTAGAGTAATCTTGTTTGTTTGAAGTCCTTGCATTTCATTACTTTGAATATTTTTTGTCAATTCCTTCCAGCTTGTAAGGTTTCTGTTGAGAAATCAGCCAATGATCTTATTGGAGCATGCTTGGAGATAAGAACCGCTTTTCCCTTGTTGCTTTTAGCATTCTCTATATGTCTTTAACCTTTGACATTTAAAATATATTGTGTCTTATTGTGGGCCTCTTTGAGTTCACCTTGTTTGGTACTCTCTGAACTTCATGGGCTTGTATGTCTATTTTCTTTGGGAAGTTTTCTGTCATTATTTCTTCAAGTAGGTTTTCCTTTCATTTTGCTCTCTCTTGTCCTTCTGGCACCATATGGTGCAATGAGGCAAGAAAAAGAAATAAAAGTCATCTAAATTGGGAGAGAAAAAGTTAAACAGTTACTTTTTTGTAGATGACATGATCCTTTATATAGAAAATTCTAAAGACTCAACCAGGAAACGATTAGAAACAATAAATAAATACAGTAAAATTACAGGATACAAACTCAATGTACAAAAATTAATTGTATTTTTATATGCCAACAATGTCCAAAAAATAAATTAAAAAAATAAGAAATATAAAATACCTAGCAATAAATATAATAAAGGATTTATGCACTAAAAAGCTATAAGACACTGTTAAGAGAAATTGAAGAAGACACAAAGAAATGAAAAGGTATTCCTTGTTCATAAATTGGAATAATTTCAAGCAATTCCAATTAAAATCCCCCAGATGTTCTTTTGAGAAATAGATGTTTTTAAATCATAGGATTTGTATGGCACCACAGAAGACCAAAAATTGCTAAAGCCATCTTACAAAAAAATAATAAGGCTGAAGGCATCACTTTCTCTGATTTCAAGCTATGATACAAAGCCTCAATAATCAAAATAGCTTAGTATTGGCAGAAAAACAGACATGCAAATCAATGGAACATAATAAAAACCGAACAATAAATCCACAAATATATGGCCAGATAGTTTTTGACAGAGGAGCTAAAAATATACAATGAAGAAAAGAAAGTCTCTTCAGTAAATGGTGCTGGGAAAATTGGAAAACCACATGCAAAAGAATGAATCTGAACTGCAAACTTACCATATGCTAAAATTAACTCAAATTTGATCAGACCTCCACATAAAACTCAAAACAATAAAATGCATAGACGAAAACATTGGTACTATACTTTTAGAACTTGAATTCAGGGAAGAGTTTATGAATTTCACCTCAGAGGCAAGGGAAGTAGAAACAAAAATAAATGAATAAGGCTATATCAAACTGAAAAGCTTCTGCACAGCAAAAGAAATGATCAACAAAGCAAAGAGGCAACAACCAATTGGGAGAAAATATTTGAAAACAATGCACCTGGGAAGAGGCTAATATCTAAAATATAGAGAGAGGAAGCCGGGATGGCTCAGTGGGTTGAGCGATTACTTTGTAGTCCTGGGGAACGAGGATCGAGTCCCAGCCCTGTGTTGACCTATGTGCTGAACTGGGGTGTGCTTCCCATTCAGCAGGCCCTTGGCCCAGTTCCTGCCCTGCACAGACCCCACCCACCCATGTGAAACAAAACCACGTTGAAAATTGATGACATGCACCTGTGGAGACTGCTCTGGGCCCTCCCCTCTCTCTCTCTGTCAAAACAATAAAATAAATCTTTAATAAATAAATAAAATATATAAAGAAATTGTATAACTCAATGACAAAAAACAAAAACAACAAAACAAAGAATCCAATTAAAAAACCCATGATTGTATACAAATAGCCAACAGATACATGAAAAAATGTTCAACATCACTAGCAATTAAGGAAATGCAAATCAAAATCACAATGAGATACCACCTCTCATTATCAACAAAATAAAAAAACAACAAGTGCTGGAGAGCCTGCGGAGAAAGAGGAAACCTCATATACTGTTGGGGGACAGTGTGGATGTTCCTCAGAAAATTGAGAATTGGGCTACCATATGGCCTGGAAATTCCCCTTTGTGTATCTATCTACAAAATTTGAAAACCTTTGTCTGCAAAGACATATGTACCCCAATGTTCATCACAGTGCTATTCCAAGTCATGGAAACAACCAAAATGCCCTTTGATAGATGACTGTATATAGAAACTGTGATATATTTACACAATGAAATACTACTAAGCTATAAGAAAAGATGAAATACTCCCACTTGCAACAACATGGATGGAACTTTAGAACATCGTGCTAAGCAAAATAAACCAGACAGAAAAAACTGAGAACCATATGACTTCACTCATATGTGGGATATAAAACTGAAAGGAACAAAGAAAGAAAAACTCATGGACACAGTCCATAGTTTAGTGGTTACCTGAGGGTAAATGGGGAGGGGTGTGGGAAAGGAGAGAGAAACCACATCTGCATACGGTGATGAAAAGAAAACACTCTGGGTGGTGAGTACAGAATGCAACACATAGATGGTGTACTATAGAATTGTACACCTGGAATCTGTAAATTTTACTAACCATTGTCAACCCAATAAATTTAACAATAAAAAAATTTCACACACACACCCCAAAAAGTTTTCCTTGACATTGATCTTTTGTAATTATCTTTTATAAAGATACCTAGTTCCCTTTTATTCCTAAGTAGTGTTTTTTTCCACCCCCTTTCACTTTGAGTCTGTGTCTGTCCTTGTGCCTGAGGTTTGTCTCTTGTAGGCAGCATAGGGTTGGTTTTTGTTCATTAATTCAGTTTTCTGCTCTGTGTCTTCTTCTTCTTTTTTTTTTTTTTAATTGATTTTTGACAGAGAGAAACAGAGACAGAGAGAGACAGAGAGAAGGAGGGAGGGCCCAGAGCAGTTTCCATAGTTGACATTAATTTTCCATATAGCTTCACTCCACAGGTGGGCACAGGGCTGCGCAGGGCAGGAACTGGGCCGGGAGCCTCCCACATAGGCCCCGGCGAGAACTGAACTGGGGCACACCCCAGTTCAGCATGTGGGTCAGCACGGGTTGGGGATGGGATTTGATCCTCGGTCCCCAGGGATTAAGCGAGCGCTTAACCCACTGAGCCATCCCAGCTTTCCTGACTGTGTCTTTTTATTGTTGAGTTCAGTCCATTTACATTTAGGGTGATGACTGATACATGAGGATTTCCAATAGCCATTTTATGTTTTGTTTTCTGGTAGCTCTTTTTCTCAATTGCTTCGTTGCTTTTTTAAATTTCTGTCAATTATATTAGTTTGATGGTATTTATGACTGTTTTCTGTTTTCTGTATTTTTAAAAATGTATCTCAGTTCTAAGTTCTTTCTGAGTGGTTACCATTAACTTTATGTAAAAGAAAATCTCATATATGCAGTGGTTCCTTTTCTTAAGGATGCTTCCTATCTTCATTCTCTTTGGAAGTTTAAACCTCCCCTTTTATGTTTTTGTTGTTCCAGTATATCCCTATTTATTTTTACTTTTTTTTTTTCTTGTCCAATCACCTCCTTCAGTATTTCTTAAAATGCTGGACTTGTGGTAGAGAATTTCTTCAGTTTCTGCATGTCTTAAAAGGTCTTTATTCCTCCTTCATATCTAAAGGATAACTTTGCAGGGTAGATTATTCTTGGCTGGCAATTTTTCTCCTTCAATATGCTGAGTATTTGATTCTATTCCCTCCTGGTTTGTGGAGTTTCTGTTGAGAAATCTGATGGTAGTCTGATGGGCTTTCCTTTATAGGTTATGGGTTCTTTTTTCTGGCTGCCTTGAGGATTCTTTTTTTGTCATTGACCTTTGACATCTTCAGTATAATGTGCTTTGGAGAGGGTCTGCTAGGACTCAAGTAGCTAGTGGTCCTGTTTCCTTCTTGAACTTGAGGTTCCAGTTCTTGCCATTGATTTAGGAAGTTTTCATCTACTCTTTGTCTGAGCAAATTCTCTGTGCCCATCTCATTCTCTGCTCCCTCTTGTATACCTATTATTCTTATGTTATTCTTTCTAATGGAGTCAGATAGTTCTTGTAGGTATCTTTCATTTCTTTTAGCTCTTAGATCTCTGTCTTCTTCCTTCTGTGACATTTCCAAATTTCTATCTTTGATTTTACTAATTCTTTCCTCATCTGGTCAGCTCTGCTTTCTATGCTAGCTACTTCATTTTTCATGTCTTTTACTGTGTTGTTTATCTCCAGATTTCTATTTGTTCCTTTTTTATAGTTTCATTTTTTTTTCTGAGATCACTTGACTCCCTCTATGTACTCTGCCAATTAAAAAAAATCTCTTTGAGTGTTTTCAGAATTGCAATTTTGACTTCTGTGTCATTTAGCTCATATGTTTCCATAACTTTAAATCCTGTCTCTGGAGATTTTTTATTTTCTTTATGAGCACCTTTGTTCACAAGGGTTCTCATTACTATTGGAGCATCCCCCCCACCCCCCTAAACATGAGGCCTTTTCCCCTGGTAGATGTGAAGATATCTTTCTTTCACTTCCTAGCTGGTGTTGCTACAGTGCCTTATAATATTTTATCTCGGTCATTTGGTTTTCTCAATATAGGAGACTTCCTAGAAGGTTGGCTCTCTTTGACTCAGTTTCCCTGGTCTCTGTATGCATCCTCTTTGGGAAGATATGGTGGGCAATGATATTCTATGTCTCCTAGATCCCACTGCATTCAAAAGCTGCTACACCTGTGCTTCAATTTTCTTAGATCCCTATGTTGGCTTCAGCTGGATGGTGGGGGAGGGATTTATTGGGAAAGGCTCAGGTCTGTTGACATCACAGGGTAATGACGGCTTCACAGCAGCACCTCACTGAAGGCAGGCTCTGGGTGGGGCTGGTGAGGCAAGCCTTGGGAGAGGGCAAGGGGAAGCAGCCAGGCTCTGTGTCCAAGGCCACGCAGTGCTCTGGCTGGGACCCCACTTCATCAAGGGCCACTCTGTGCTTCAGTCACCAGCATGCTCCTGCTGCTGGTACTCTAGCCACTGGAAAACCAGCTTGTTGATCTGGTTGCCGGCCGTATGCTCCAGGGGCCCTGCACTGCAGCCGCCTGACTCACTTTCCAGGCACCTGCACTGATCTCTGGCTGCTGGTGGTGCCTCGCTCTTGCCTACTTACTCTAAGCTTTGGCTGCTCCCCCCGTGCTCCCACCACAGCTTCTCATTATAGCCAGACACATCCCCTTCTGCCATCTGCCCAGTGTTTTGTCTGCTCTCACCTCTACCTTTGTCCTTTAAGGTCTTCAATCTTCCCAGAGTCGCTCTGTACCTCCACCCACACTCCCACACTCTCATCTCAGTTTCCCCTGCGCTGGTCTCTGGGTCAGTCTCTGGTTCGGTCACCAGGTAGGTCTCCAGCTTGCAATCCACAGTGTATCTCCGCTCTGCTCCCTTTCTTTCTGTCTCATTCACCTCCCTTTCTCTGGCTTTAGGCATTTTCTTGTGATGAGTGTGTCTCTTAGCTGAGGCTGTGTGTTGCTTAGGGATTCCCTGGTTGGATTTCAGTTGTTTAATTTGTTGTTCTTTCCAGGGGAATTTTCAAGAGCTCCTCTCATGCCACCATCATGATAACATCTCTCTGTGGTTAGGTTTTTCGAACTTGTCTGTCCCACATCTCAGATGGTGTGGTTTGGGGAGGCAATTCAAATTGCCTGGAAATATTTTGTCTGGAAATGAGGCATCCTGAAGGAAAATCTGTTGCCCTGGTTCCCAGGGGGAGATTCACCAGGTTAATTAGTCCTCAAGCTCAGCTGGTTCAATAACTGCCCAAGAGTCCTGGTCTTGGGTTAGCTTCTCACCCATCCTACTTTAGCTGATACATCTCACCACTTGTAATTTCAGGCAACATAGGAACTGATTCTGGGTGGTGAGCACATAATGCAATACTTAGATGATGTAATTGTACACTGGGAACCTATGTAATTTTTACCAATCAATGTCATCCCAATAAATTTTACAATTAAAACAAAAAAAGGAAGAAGAAGAACATAGCTCTTTTGATTTCTATGTCACAAGGACAATCCCTAAGAACTAGGTATTGTGAACCTGAGTAAAATCATGTTTAGGCATACTTAATTTATAATTTTTAAAAAGTATTTAGGCATCTGATAAAGGAACCTTCATGTGTACACTTATTCCAAATCTTAAAATTTTAATGACAGAGTTAAACTCCAGGCAGAAACACATGCATAGGTATAGGTAGATGTCTAGCCCCCTATTTGTACATAACAAACTTGACATGCTTGAGCCACCAAGTCACAGAGTCATATCTAGAACTTTCATATGGAGTTGGATGCTCAATATGGGAGCTCGTTATGCCAGTACTTCAGTTGTCAGTGTTTGTTTACTGAAATAGATACATCTGTATCTGTTCTCATCTTATCTGTTTGAAATTGTTAAGTCTTCATGAATATGCATGTGTATTCTCTTATAAGAATCACTTGGTGACTTGAAAAACTTGTTTTTAGCACTTTTGTCTAACATCATGTAAGAGAAGAATATGCATGATAAAATGTTGTTTATGTTAATAACTTCTCGAAATTTAAATCAAAGCTTCACCCAATCAGAATGACTGTGTTCGATTTTATATCCTTTTCTAAGAAGGAATGAGAAAAGTACTTTTGGTTTCCTTGTCTGTTTTTAACATGTCAACCTGATACTAAAATTATACACAGAATAGAAGAATGTGGGAGTGAGAAAGGGCCAAGAGACCTTAGCTAATTTACCCAAGGACTCAAATTTAAATGTCATAGGAATCAAGAGTTAACTGAGAGGCAAATTCAGGACAAAACAACAGACAAAATGGGAATCACAGCAATTTAGAGAATATGTGTCTCATCTAAATGCATTACAATTCAGTGTTTGCATGCTTCAGTAAATTTTTATGGAATTACAAAATATAAACAGAAAAGTATATAGATTAATGAATTTCAAAGTAAAGACCTGTGTGTAATTGACATATAGGTAAACAAATATAATATTGTTAATATTTCAGAAACCCACTTTTGGCCCCTTCAATTCACATCCTCCATATGCTATTGTCCCTGCCCCCTCCCCCCCCCAAGCACAACCACAATTCTCTACCCTTATACCATAGATTAGTTTACCCTGGTTTTGAATTAGACATAGATAGACAGTAGATAACAGGTTTCATGTTTGGCCTCTTTCATTTAATTTATATTTTGGGGGTTCATCTATGATATATTTAGATGAGATCAGGTGTGTTCAGGGTGGTATGGCCATAGACTCATCTACGATATAGTTAGTTGAAATTTGTTTATTCTTATTTCTGTACCATGTTCCATGGTCTAAATATACAAAAATACAGTATTTTTATGTGTAGAAGATGATACTTTTGTCTAAATTGTTAGACCAAAAAGCGTAGGTTGTATTATACACAGGAGTAATCCGTGTATTGATTTCTAAATGTTGGGTAAGAAAAGTAGGTGTTGTCTTTTACATGAGGGAATCTTATACACAGAAAAAATATGTAATATTCATTACATGTGTATGAACTTTTAGGTTGTTTGTAGTTAATGCATACTATAAATAGGTGTATGTATGTGTATGTATATGTATGTATGTGTATCTATCTATCTATCATCTATATGGTATATACATAGATGTGAATTTTTGAGGCTATGGGGTAGGTGTATCTTCTACTTTAGAAAAATCCTGCCAATTTTCTATAGTGGTTGTTTTGATGTTCACTCCTTCCCCACCAATGCTTTGGAGTTCTAGTTGTTCTGTAGACTCACTAAATATTGTTTGTTTGTTTGTTTGTTTGTTTGTTTTTATCTTACTCATTTTGATCATTCTGATGAGTGATAAAACTATTTTATGGAGTTTTAATTTGCATTTCCTTGAAGACTAATGAAGTTGAGCTCCTTTATATACATTTATTGATTATTTAAATATCCTCTTTGAAGAAGAGCCTATTTAAATAGTTTCCCCCCTTTTGGGGTTTATTTTTTTATTGAGGTTTTAATCTTTTTTAATTAATTATAGGAGTTTTTAAAAATATATATTCTGCATATAACATACTTTTTTGGAGATAAGTTTTGTCCATATTGTTTCCCACTTTGTAGCTTATTTTTAAATGTCTTAATAGTGTCTTTTTAGATGAGTGGAAGTTAACTTTACTGCAAACAAATTTATCAAAATTATTTTGTGGTTTTTGTATCTCAAGTAAGAAATCTTTGCCTAGGTCTTCTAAAAGCCTTATATTGTATTTTTTGCATTTATATCTACAATTTATCTGAAATTGATATTTGTACATGGTGTTAAGTAGTGGGAAGGAGTTAGCTTACAGTGGGTCTGTAATACACTCTCCCCTTTCTACTGGGGATATATTTTATCCCAATCAAACCTATATTTTATCCCAATCAAACCTATGTTAACACACTATAGGGAAGTTCTAGCTGGATGATGCCAGGGGGGCTATAGGACAGTCACTATATGATCATTTTTTTTAATCTAAAAATGCTTTAGCAAAACATACTGAATTGAGTTAGATTACTTATTATAGGTAAATGTGTCATTTATGACTCTATGGGGTGCAACTATACTGAACAATAAAGGATAGTCATGAGGGCCCTTTGGATGTATTAATCAATGAGCTATAAGAACCTGGAGACCCTGAAACTGAGTACCTTCCCTGAGCTGGCTTGTGCTGCATGGAAAGTGCTTATCTGTTACCCTAAAACCAAATGTTTTCTAGCTTAAAGAAGGGGACCTTTAGGATACTGCTGCTGATAGCTTGGGGATTCCCAAATAAAAGTTGTGTTGCTGGCCATTGTTTCTCTCTTACATCCTTTGACAATTCCAAGTAAACTCAGTATTGGGAAAGACTCATACCTTATTTAAGTTTGCATAAGAATTCAGGCCTTTGTATAGTACTTAGGGCAAGAAAAGTTAAGGTTTCCTATTTCACATATTAATATCCATTTGACTCAGCAGGCATGAAGGTCCTGAGATGAGCATGCTTTGCATGTTTGGGGATAGGAAGAAACCCATATAGTCAAAGAAGAGAGAGTGAGTAAAGTGGAGTAGAGGATCCATTGGTGTGTGTGTGTGTGTGTGTGTGTGTGTGTGTGTGTGTGTGTGTGTGTGTGCATGCACGTGTGCTTAGGACAGATTTTGTAGGGCAGGGGTGGCCAACTTTTCTGTATAGAAGATCTACTTTTTATCTTAAAAGTGTGTCGCAATGGACTTGTTGTCATAGGCATAGTCTAAGGGGGAAGAAGGGGTGTGAAATGCATACTATGTTTTTACACTGTGTTTCAGTATAAGGTGCATTCCAGCGAGGTATGGATAGATAAGTAAAATATATGTTCAAAACTATTTTTTATTTTTTAAATCACTTATTAAGTTTTCGAGATATAGGCTCATGAAGAAAATAAATTTCCAGACCCAACTTTTGATAGTAGCATTCAGTACATGTGGTACCTAAAAAATTCGATTTTCCGACACTTTTTCAAGATAGATTTTTACTAACTTAAAATGCAATTTAACTTTTTAATCAACTGCAATGTATAAGTTGTACTATTTGTTTGTAAATATAAAAAAGTTGTTATAAAAATGCACAGTATGGCTGATAATTTGATTTCAATATTTCACTTTTGTGTTTTTTTTGGGCCAGGAAAGTTTATCATGAAAGAATAATATGACTTACTTTTTGCTAATCTATCAATAGCTCGCTGAGTACACCTCGTACTGAAATATAGGTATACAGCTTATCTACCTACGTAAAAAACAACAACAATAATTATTTAAAGGGCCAAAAAACTCACGTCCAGGGGAATTACAATAACATGGATAATTATTAACAATATTTATTAATTCAAAGTAGCTACAGATAAAGACAGATTTAGAATTTACTTTGTTGCCTTAACATTAATGGGAAGACTGAGTTTTCATGTCTCTAATCAAGGAATCATAATTAGGTATATATCCTGACAAAGATAATAATAATGAGTCTTCAGTATGGGAATCAGTCAGGACAGAACGTTGTTTAGTCTTCGTTAGCTTCAAGTATGAAAATGCCGATTCGCATAGGTATGTAGATCTGAAACAAGAATAGATATATTCGCTACATTTGGTGATACTGGGATATTTTTCTCGGTTG
>PVKE010051067.1:0-10753 GCA_004027555.1 Craseonycteris thonglongyai
CCCCCACACTAATCCTCCAGGTTTCTTCTTCATACTGTACAGTCAACTTGTATCACCCTTTCTCTGGCTCCCCTGACCACCCTGTGACCTAGTCCTAATTCTCTGATCTGTTTCAGTTACATTACTGTGAATTTCTCCTATTCCATTTGACTTAAGTTATTAGTTTCCAAATAAAACATAAACTAATTTGCTGCATATTTTGAAGTGGCTCACTCAAGGTTTTAAGTTATAAAATTTATTTTTCTTACAGGATTTTATGTATTTCTTTCCCCCACCCCTCACTCAAAAAATGATTAAGTAAGTTATAATAAACAGTTTTAAAAGAAGGCGTCTTTCTTTGAGACTTTTACCCTCTTATTGCCTAAACATTTTATTCCTATTTCATTTCTCCTGAGCCTAGCCAGAAACTTGGCCTCCTTTGACTCCAAAACATACCAGGTTATTAAAAAGAGCCTTCAGCCAAAATTAAAGAAGGGTCAATGAAATGAACTCAACATGGAGCACATGCAGAGCACAGTGATTTCTTTGACTTTGAGTCAGAAATGAATGGTGATGCTTTTGGACAGCCAGTTTCTTTCACTAATCCTGTTGCTGGACTCTATCACCCATGACTGTCTCTCCTTGTCAGATCTCCTTATATCTCTCTATTTTACTGTCACCAACATATGAATGTTAGCTGGAATAACAAGAGCTTATCTCCTTTTTTTTTAACTCAACATTCCAAAGAAAGGTGTGGCACCTTCAGTTACTATTAAGAGGAAAAGTAAAATTAGAACCTTAGCATTCCCAAGGTTTATACAGTCAAAGACAGGCAGACACACTATTTCCAGGCTGTGCTAATTGACTCTTATTTGGATTGGAACCCTCTTAAAGGAAACAACACATCAGGAATGGGTTTGCTAACAGGGAGGAGACAGTTGCTGGATATAAATGTGGGGAAAGCAGCCCTTCTGCTTGCATTGCAGGTAACATGCAAGTTCAGTGTCTAATTCACCACCAAACAAAAAGAACATTGTTTCAAAAAAAACAATCCCTTTACTGGGGTTCAGTACCTGTTATGGCATCTTAACTCCAGGGAGACATGTGTTTAACTATAGTTTTAAAATTCAGCTTTCTAAATTTATATCTGTTGCCAAAGTGAACTGTACTAAAGAGTAGAGCAAAATTCATCTGTAAAGCTATACTCTTGCTAAGGAAAACAAGAAAGGTATATAACATTAAAATAGAAACTCAGAAGCTTGGCAAGACTATCAAGAAAGAGAAAGCAAAACATTATTTGCAGTAATCCATTGATATTCATGTGGAGATGTCTCAAGACTTCCATAAATTTCAAATTTATGATATCACTTTACTATATTATTATCCCCATAAGAAGTAGCCATGAATAACTCACAAGGATTACTGTATATGATACAGAAATAAAAAAAAAAGCTGCAGTGAAAGGCAGGCTGCTCTGGTTGGGTGTTGGAGCTAAGCTCACTCACCAAGACACAATTCAAATTGAAAGCTCAGCAAAATGATAAATTGCCACAGACTACAGTCCTTTATGGTCATTTTCAAGTAGACAAAACCGTGACTTTTAATTCATAAAGACAACATTGTACGTTATTCCTAAGAAGGTAATCTAGTCAACTATGGTGTAGAGTCATGAACTTTTGAGGAAAAGCAGTTTCCTTTCAAGACTTGACACTCAACCTTACCCCGACTTGCCTATAATTCTAGATGGTAGGTGTAGGTGGTAGGAATGTTAGGTTGAGCAGAATGATAGTACCTAAAATAAAATGAATAGTACCAGGAAATGTATGACTCATGGTATTCTCATTTTCTCAAAATTCTTTTTATATTTGCATTAGTTTTTCACAAAATTTATTCTTGACTTTAAATGTAACTTCAATGTAAGAGTCCTTTACTGAGTTCCTATTATTGCAGAGCACTTATATTACACGATTCAGTAGGTACCAAAGAAGCATCCAAGAGTCCAGAAACACCCACATGCACAAAGAACAATACACATCAAAAAAAACTATGGGCCTTAGAACCAAGCTAGGGCTATAGACATATGTTATAGGGTGACATAAGATGTTGGAAAAGTTTCTACTTGAAGAATGGGCAAGGACAGACACTTGTACAATTTTCAAGCAATGAATCCAGCAAAGGTAGAAAGACATGTATGTGCATGGAGCTTTATGGGGTCATTGAGGAGACCATGTTATCATATAAAAGAGTTCATTTAAAGGCAAAAGTGAAAGTCATAGACAGAGTAATTCTTATACTGCATTGTTATACTTCAATCAAAAAAAAAAAAATCACCTTGTATTTTACACCACAGAAATACCAAAAAAGCACTTAACAAAGAACACTACACTAACAAATTGTCAACCATACAGATCATAGCAATCATGAATCCAACCATCTGTTGTATGCCTACTATGTGCCAGGCATTCTCCTAGCATAGAAACTCCCCTCTGTTATCCCTCCTACCTTATTTAATTATAGGGAATATCATTAATCTCCCTAATCTACAGTTTGTGTGATGTGGTCAGAGGGGAGCCCCATCATACAAACTGTAGATTGTGAGGTTTTCCAATGATTCTTTTACTCTCAGTGCATGTGAAATACTTCAGCAATCTTTAATTCTACATATATTTTGTCACCTATTCAATGTTTCTGTCTTAGATTAGAACTATACTATTTCAAATTTGGATTCCTGTGTTGTCCCCAGGATGCCAGGCTCACTAACTGCAAATAAAACCCATCTCCCCCCTCCATCCGAAGGACAGAAGTAGGTATGGTAGCACTGATAGCAATACCTAATACCTATTTATATGTAATAGATATATTATGTTGAGTGCTTACTAGATAGAGCTGTTTCATTTTATGCTCTCAATGACACTGTTGAAAAAGGAGGAAACTACGCTATGGAGAGATTGAACATTTCTCACCAGGTTCATTCAAATAATTGATGGAGTTAGAATTTTAAATTAGGTCTAACTCAGAACCCAAATCTTTTAAGATCATGAATCTAGTCCCAATATTTAATGCAGTACCTCTTCTTTACCTATAAAATAAGGCACATATTTTGAAGTATTAGCATTGGGACTCTGGGATCAGATTCTGTAGGTTCAGATTTCAACTCCATTTACCATGTGACCTTGGGTATAATAATTAATGCCTTTAAGCCTCAATTTATCCTTTATAAAATGAATATACTTTCTCTACACAGCATTGTTGTAAGAATTAAAAAAGGACAACATTGTAAAATATTTACACAGAGCCTGACACATGTAAGTGCTTAATAAGAATTGACAAAGGAATGAATGGACAGACTGATAAATGGGTGAATGGATTTAAGTACACCTCTTCAAATAAACATATCACTCACAAGTAAGGATCCCTAAATACTTTATCCCTAATTGTTAGTGCTAAAACTGCTTCCTTTTATTTATTTATTTTTATTTTTCAGGGAAAGCTATAAAAAGTGCCTTTTAATAAAGAGAAAATAATGAGATGCATATGCATTTTCATAATTATTATCATCATTATGCACTACAACAACCATGGACATTGGTGAAAACTTATAAATATTCAAGGACATTTACTTTCCCTAAATGCATACCCCTGTACTCTGCAACATGAATATGTGAGATACTGAGGCTAAAAAAGGAGACATATGACCAAGGTGTTGCTTTGACATCTACATAAGAATGCACCGTAGGTATGTTTGTAGCTTGATTGGGGTCTAACTAGATTGTGCAACTGCTATGAAACAAATGATCTGTCATTCCTATTGCCCAAGGCATAGAAATGCTCATGGGTCACTGACATGTTACCTGCTTTCCTCTGATTTCTCCTCATCCCTTGCCAAACTCCCAGCAGAATTTTTGTAAGTTCATAATTTTATTTTATAAAACATTGTCTTCGGGGAAGCCGGGATGGCTCAGTGGGTTAAGCGCTCACTTTGCAGTGCCAGGGAACGAGGATTGAATCCCGGCCCCGGCCTGTGTGGACCCATGTGCTGAACTGGGGAGTGCCCCCAGTTCAGTTCTCTCTCTCTCTGTCTCTGTATCTCTCTCTCTCTCTCTCTCTCAAAAAAAAATAAAAAACATAATTAATAAATAAAAAATAAATTGTTAAAAAAAAAACATTGTCTTATTTTTCTCTCAATACTAATTTAAGGTGAGCAAAACGTTCATAATATAAAAAATCCAGTACTTCATATGTTTTAGTCAGGTAGAGGGTAGGTAAAGGATGAAAGAGGATAAATCAGTAGCAAAGAGTTGATAACAAATGGTGTTTTAGCAGTTGGAGAAAGCAGTATCTCTATTATAGCCTGGAAAGTGAAGTGTTTTAGCAGTTGGAGAAAGAAGTATCTTTAGTATAGCCTGGATAGTGAAGTTTTTCTAAACCCCACTGTATAAATAAATACCCACAAGTTCATTTTCCAGAAATGGTAGATTGTCTAACTTCAGAGGACAAATTGATTTCCAGAGTTTAGTAATACAAGGGACATTTAATTTGCCTAAATGCCTATCCTTCCAACATACATTTGTTCTCTCTATTAAAAATTTGCTAATCTACAGCTTGCAGGACAGAAGAAAAGAATTCAGTGAATCCTAAAATAAAACTGTTGCCAGGGGAGGCGAACTGTTGCTTTTCTCTGCTTTTAGCTTCAGTGATTTGTATGTATTCTTCCCCTTTTTTTATAGTATCCAGTAGGATCCAACATTGTGAACACTTGGTAGGTCAAAGTAATATCATACTTAAAAAGACTGAACTAACCCCTTCACTGCTTACTCTTTGAAATCTATCCAAGTGAAGAAATCCAAATTAAAAAAATAAAAAATAAAGAAGACCCAAGGATCAGGTTAAAAGGGAAACAAACTAAGGAAAATATGAAAAAGCAGAGAAAGCAATGTGACCAGATGTCTAAGCAAAAACTAACAGGAAATACGTAACCAACCAAGATACTCTGTGGGCAGGAGTTAGGCCTGTCTCAATCACAGTTGAACCTTAATATTTAGCACAGTGCTTAGCACATTGCAAAATCGAAATGCTGACTAGAGAAATAAATGAGGAAAAATAGAAAAGATGGCATCAATAGTGAGTACATAAAATGGGGTTAAGTAAAAACCATGATATATTCTCAGAGTATTTCTAACTCCTAACAGAAAACCAAAGAACACAGAATTGTATAGGTGAAAAAAGTTGTATGTCTGTGTATATTAATGTTGCTATATACAAGGTGCATAAACACACATGTGCCCAGAAAGGAAAAAACATCCATATATATTTACATATTAATAGACAAGATCGGTTGAAAGGGTCCAAAATGCTTTAAAAATAGCACTTTGAGCATAAAGCTAATAAAAAACCAAATTCTATGCCACTTAGACTATTGAGTTTTATTCTAAAAATAAACATTACTTAATACTGAGCAGAATTGAAAGATATATAGCATTCTTAATTCCTCAAAATAGCACTGAAGTGAGTAGTTATATTTAACAAATTACCTTGTAAAAATATATTCTTTCTTTGTATATTTAAATAGGAAGGTTTTCTAAGTTCTCTTAAAAAAATAAATAAAATAACAAATGAGCCTTACCTATTAGTTGAATTACAAGGCAGGAAGGAAGAGGAGGGATAACGTACAAAAAAGTAAAGCTTGGTGTTATGCAGAATGGGACTATGGATAGTGTTTTTAACCTATGGCAGATGTTCACGGCCAAGCCCAAAGTGAAGCCAGGGAGAATTTAGGACTGTTAGCCCAAGAGTGATATATAAACAAAGTAATTAAGAAGGTCTGAAAGTAGTGTTAGTGGTGGTTTTAAATAGTGTTCGGGTCTCACTTTTTTACAATACAGAAGATAATTTGAGACAGAATTTAATAAATTGCAAAATTACATTACAGCTTTGTCTTTTTCAGCTTTCCCCTTCAAAAAGGAGATTAACAACGTCAACCAAAGACTTAACACAAAATAAGAGTTTTAGGGTTTAAAACTCATAAAACTAAAGAACGTTAAATGAATGATTGAAAAACATTTCAAGGCAATCAGAAAATATCCTCAAGTCCTCAATTTAAATAATCAGGGTAGTCTTTGGCAGGGCAAAGGGTAGGGTAAATTAGGTTCTATAATAGAATCCAAACACATCCAAACGTTTTTAAAGTACTGATGCTATTATGAGCCACCAAGAACCTATGTGTAAAAATACTCTAATGGCCATCTGTTTTAGTTAGTAACATCTGCTCATTTGTTTTAAAAGAATACTCTTTTTGTTAAGGGAATTATCCACTGCTACTTCCCAACGTTTGTAGTTTGGGTTCAGGGGCTTTGGCCAGTCAGGAAGCCCTCCTCATTGGTTGGAGTGAGTGATTCAAATATGGGTTCATGACCAAACTTGGGTAACAAGATTCACGCCAGAACTCTGGCTTGGCTCTGGAGAGAATAGCTCTCTTTTCTGCAGAAATTAAATGGTAGACTATGGTCATGTCTATAAGTACTATCATCTTACTACCATGAGAAAACAAATGAGGGGAAAAAAACTGAGAAATACTCAGAAACAATGAAAAACCACATCCACTTCATCATTTTTGATCCTCTAGACCAGCAGTATCCAACGTTTTTGGCTTCCTTGGGCCACATTGGAGAAGAACAGTCTTGGGCCACACATAAAATACACTAACATTAGCAATTAGCTGATGAGCTTAAAAAAAAAAAAAGTTCACAAATAAAGTCTCATAATGTTTTAAGAATTTGTGTTGGGCCTCATTCAAAGCCATCCTGGGCTACAGGTTGGACAGACCTGCTCTAGACAGACTAAGTCATGTAGTTATGTCTGAAGTTTGCTTATTTTTGAAATTTACAGATAGGAACACTAATAATTCACTGTTGGCTTAAGTCAGTGTGATTGGATTTTCTTTCAACTATCTCCAACAGAGTCCTAACTAATGAAGAAACCCCTTTGTTAAAAGAGTCAGGAATACTAACTTTCAATAAAAGTATTTCAGTTTTTGAAAAAGAGCAATCATTTTGATGACTATTACACATATTTGTGTTTTCAGTCCTATGAAGAAATAGTCTATAAAAAAAGCAGAAAGGGTTCAATTCATTAAAGACTGTATGTTTATTAAGTATATTTCTTTCAAAGATTATTTACTATGTAAAGCAAAATAATAACCATATTAGAATAGCTTATAGCACATGTTAAACATATACACACACACACACACACACACACACACACATATATATATATATATATATATATATATAACAAGAATATAAAGACTAAGAAGCATATGGAATTATATTCTAATGTTTTATATTCTTCATGTATTAACATAACACATTTGAAGGTAGACTATGAAAATTTAGAGATACATATAATTTCTAAAAGAATCATTAAAAATAGTACAAAGAGGTACAGCTAAAAACTGTACACAAACCAAATATATCTCAAAATGAGAATGAAAACATAGATGATATATTCATAAAATGGAACACTACTCACCAACAAAAAGAAAAGAACTACTCATACAAGCACCCAACTACATAGATAAATCTCAAAAATATTTTGCTGCATGTAAAAAGCTAAACATAAAAGAATTCATTCTATATGCATGCTGTATGATTTCCTTATACATGAAATTCTAAAGTAGGCAAAACTAATGTGTGGCTATAGAAACTGGGAAATATTTGTCTCAGTAAGGGTGACTGACTCTAAAAGAGTTATGAGGAAAATTTCTGGGGTGATGGAAATGTTTTATATTTTATTTTGGGTGGGAGTTGACATGGGTATAAAAATTATCAAAATGTGTTCATCTGAATATTTTTAAGATCCCAGTATTCCATTGTATATAAATTTGACCTCAATAAAAATACTTTTTTAAGTTTCTATATGCCAGGATGGCTCAGTGAGTTGAACGCTCGCTTTGTGGCCCTAATGTCCAAGGATCAAGTACTAGTCTTAGCCCATGCAGACCCATATGCTGAACTGTAGTGTGCTTCCCATGTGGGAGGCCCCCAGTTCAGTTTCTGCCAGGACGAGCTTCCATTTAGGAAGCTCCCGGTTTGGCCCCCAGCACATGGGGGTGTGGGAGGCCCCCTTGGCCTGGTTCCCACTCTGCACAACTCTGTGCCCACTTGTGTGGAATGAAACTATGTCAAAAAACTACGTAATGATGAACAACTATGGAGATGCTCTGAGCCCTCCCCTTTTTCTCTATCTTTCTCTGTCAAAAACAATAAACAAATCTTTTTTTTTTAAGTTTCTATAAGACTTTAGGGGCCCAAGGCAGTACTATTTTGAGAACAATGAATGATGTGGGAATGGAATGGCTTTGATACAACTGAAGACGCCACAAAAAAAAAAGAGCACAGCCTTGACACTTTTTTGAATTCAGTACAGGAGTCTTGCCCAGTACTCCAGCGCTAAGGGGGAGAACAAGAGCCCACACTGCAACAAGAGCTCCTATGCAGGGATGGCGAACCTTTTGGCGATTGAGTGCCAAAGTTTATGAAATAAGAGTATACTCGCTCAACTTGCATGCCAACCCATTGAGTGAGATAGAGGTATTGATTATTTTTATGTCTATAAGAGGCATAGGATGTTTTTATTACAAAAAACAATAATTCTGCATGCCGAAATAATTGCTTCACATGCCACTTTGGGCACGCGTGCCATAGGTTCTCCACCCCCGCCCTATAGCCTGAATAGCACAGGGAGGCAGGGCCAAGTCTGGGGACAATGGAGATGTCCTATTGATACCATCCACATCTATCCCTGTAACGCAGCACCTGCAGCAGTACTATAAACAGTGTCAGTGGCATTGACTGCTTGGCACAGAGCAATGGCTTCAGCACCAGGAATAGTTTCAGAAAAATTGACAGCTATGCCAGCAGCAGAGATGGGGGTAGCCCTATCATGAGCTTTTATAGTGAGAGTTCTCCTCATTATCGCGTAGTGGTTGAGAGAACTTAGGGACTTACTTGTTCAGGAGCACATTTGAGACATGCCCTTGTGACCTTCCAGAAATACGGTAAATTAGGGAGACTCAAAAGGGGACAGAAAATTCTATAGTAGTTAGTAGAGATGAGAGCTAGAGAGATGCCATTCGTAAATTCTTCATATAGCCTCACTTATACTCCCAGGTTGGGATGGTCTAAGGAACACAGGTGAGTCAACCCTAAATTATTGTATCTTTGGACTGAAATAGATAAATTTCCTTCATTTACTCTGGAAGAAGTAAAGCTCTAATTCTACTGCATCCTGGAGTATACAAATATTTAAAAGAATCAGATTTTAGATCTGAATCATGTGATATAATATAGTAGATTTTATGTAAGTGTTAAACTGGCTTTCTCTTTCCCTACTACAGTTGTTCTCAAATGCTAGTGTGCATAGAATCACCCAGAGAGCTTGTGAAAACACATATTTTAGGCTCCAATGACACAGTTCTGATTCCGTAGTTTTTGGGGAAGCCGGGATGGCTAAGTGGGGGTTTTGAGTGGGGCCTGGGAATTTCCGGTTTTGGTCAAGTTCCAAAGGAGTACTCACACTGCTGGTTCTGAGACTATATTTTGAGAACACTTCTATATTCCCAGCTTGCGGCTGAGGATCAGACACAAGGAAGCAAACATTTTTTAAGGAATGAAAATGAAGACAAAGAACTAAAATATTGGATTCTTACTATGTTCCAGGTACAAAATTATATACTTAAGCATATATACCTTAATTCTAACAATAATTATGAACAAGTTGTATATTTCCCTCCAGTTTGCAGATGAGAAAACTGAATTACAAAGATTAAATAAATTGCAGTCATGTAACTAGTAAATTACCAAGTTTGAAACACGTTATCCTCCTCATTCCAAAGTCCATGTTTGTTTCATAATTTCACATGCAAAAAAAGGAGAGTTGGTCCATAGTGGTTCAAAACAAAAATTAGTAACCAAGAAAATCTAGAAAAGATATGGTGGCTTTTTCAAACGTTTTTAAACCTTATAAAAATCACAATGGATCTTTTAGAAGAAAAAGAACAATATAATCTAGATACAAAAGAATTCAAAAGATGGGAAAAATTTAAAAGGCACCTTGTTTACTTTATAAAGGCTTCTCTCTCTGGTCCTTACCCCCAGGACAGCTTTAGAAACCTGAATTTTTCATTTCCTCCATATAAATCTGTATCCCTTTGGCCAGCAAGGATGCCAAGGCTAACACAATCACAACAGCTGGATGCTGTTGAGATTGATATGGGGATAATTTATCACTCTTCAGTTTGAGAGAAAATACAGAGGCCTCTGCCTTTATGTTGCTTTCAGGGACAATAGTGACCACCTGTGACATCACTGTTTTTTATTATTTTCTTTTTTTTTTAATTGCATGATTTCTAAAACTGAGCCACAAATGCAACATAATCACACCATCTGGGGTGAAACATAAACATACCAGCATCTACATTTCCCCAAACTTGATAACCAAGCTCTCATTGTATATTTATTTCAAATCACTTGACAAAAGCAAATTATCAGAAATATAGCCCAATGCAAAGGAAATCATCAACAAAGCAAAGAGGCAACCAACCAACTGGGAGAAAATATTTGCAAACAATGCCTCTGATAAGGGGCTAATATCAAAAATATACAAAGAACTTGTACAACTCAACAAGAAAAAAAGAAGCAATCCAATTAAAAAATGGGCAGATGACCTTAACAGACACTTCTCTCGTGAAGACATACATATGGCCAACAGATAT
>PVKE010051068.1:0-10753 GCA_004027555.1 Craseonycteris thonglongyai
TTGTTTGACATGCAGGGATCCTTCTCTCTCGTGCATCAACATGAAACAACGCTCCTTTCTGCAATGTGGCTGCCGACATGGTTGTATTTTTTCATTTTTATTTTTTGATGAATATTTTGGGGAAACCCGCGAAGCACTGAAGCCGCAAAACATGAAGCGCGAAGTGGCGAGGGAACACTGTATTTCAAACTCCATTCTTTTTGAAATTGCCGACACTCATCGTCTATTTTTCTTTTCCTCTTCTCGGCCATCGTTGGGCACTAAAATAAAGTGACTTCAACATGAATAGTGAAACTGAAAGTATCTTGCACACAATATTGCTCAAAAAACCTGATTATGCAAACTAATTTTGTCGCAATTATAGCTGCAAATGACCCAAAACAATTTTTAAAAATTCTTATGATTTTTTAAGTTAAACTTACCTGAATATAGTCTGCAAATATATCCACTTATGGTAGAGAGATTGTTGCTTTTAATGTTTCCTCTTCAGAATATTTGGAAAACTCTTGTTAAACTAACAACATTCCCAATACTTTATACACACTGGTAAGTAATTACACGAAGGAAATTATCACTAAATAAAATAGAGTGCAACATGTTTTGCAATTAGACGCTAACTGACACCAACACCTCCTCATTGCAGCAGTCAACCGCAACCGGCAAACTGGAATCAAAATAATCAAGTCTTGAACAAGCAGCAAACCATTTAAAAACTCTGCCACTAGATGGCGTTATATCATCTCATTGACTGAACAGAAGTAGAAAAAGTAAGCGGCTGATCTTGGCAGGATACATGTAAATTTCCGTAATTTTTTTCCGTAGATAAAAAGGTCTCCACGGGCCAGATGAGAGGGCCTCGCGGGCTGCATCTGGACCATGGGCCGTAGTTTGGAGACCCCTGCTCTAAAGTGAGAGATTTGTTCAATGTTGATAATGTCTGGAACTATAAAGGGAATGAGGAGGGTTTTTGTGAGGCCTTATATGGAAGCTTCAGTAGTAACATGTCTAGTGGGGTGGATAATAGATATCTACTACTGTCAAGTCACAACAAGTGGCATTGATAGAGGGGATCAAGGCCTGATAGTTGACGTGCTAGTGAATACAGGAGTAAGCTTCCCCCTGGGAAGGCACCTCTCCATTGTATAGCCAGTGACAAGTGTTGTCATATAGAGTCCATGTTAGCCATGGCAGAAGAGTGGGGAAGCCTTTTGTGTTCAGCTCAAACTTCAATGGCAATGGGACTGATGTTTCAGGAGTCTTGGACCACAGCTAGAGAAGTAGAATCTGGTGGGTCATCTGAAAGTTTTCATGACTTTTTAAAATCTGTTTTATTAGCTTGGGAATTAAATTGGACCTTAGCAGTCCAAACTTTGATGTGGGCAAAGACATAGATGATCTTGATTAGGCTCTGGGTTAAAGTTCTTCACCCCACAGGGAGCAATCTTGAATTAGAAATTGTTGCCACTGGGGAAGCCGGGATGGCTCAATGGGTTAAGCGCTCACTTTGCAGCACCGGGGACTGAGGATCGAATCCTGGCCCCGGCCCGTGCAGACCCATATGCTGAACTGGGGAGTTCCCCCAGTTCAGTTCTCTCTCTGTCTCTGTATCTCTCTCTCTCTCTCTCTCTCTCTGTCAAAAACAATAAATAAATAAATAAAAGAAACAAATGATCATAAACTTCTTTTAAAAAAAAGGGGAAGCCGGGATGGCTCAGTGGGTTAAGTGCTCACTTTGCAGCGCCAGGGACCGGGGATCGAATCCTGGCCCCAGCCTGTGCGGAACCATATGCTGAACTGAGAGCTCCCCCAGTTCAGTTCTCTCTCTGTCTCTGTATCTCTCTCTCTCTCTCTGTCAAAAAATAATTAAAAATAAATAAATAAATATTTAAAAAAAGAAAAGAAATTGTTGCCATTGGTTGCACCAAAGAACTAGAATTGGCAATGGCACAGATATCTGTGAAAACATGTTATTTCCTAACCATTTTAGTGTTTTATTGTTATCTATGTTTTAGAAGTTATTTATAGCTACTGGATTAGTATGGTGAAAATAAAATGATGTGCCTGGCAGCTCTTTCCATTTTCATGTTCAGTGATATCATGTTGGAACTTTGAAATTGGCCATAGTGGGTGTATTTACACCAGGGAAACTGGAAAACACTACAAACCAGGATTTAATTAATTATATTACTGAAAGTCTAGACTGAAAAACATGATGAAGAATATGTGAATAATGCAAATTAAAGTGCATGATGTATATGTTCATTACATTGTGCAGAGTACAAAAATAACAGGAACAAAAATGAGATTTTTGTTAATGAACAAAGAAACATTCACGATTCATAAAAAAATAAAATAGGCAAAATATATGAACAGACATGTCTCCAAAGATACACAAATGACAAATGCATAAAAATTGCTTAACATCATGGAAACACTATTAAAATTACTGCTTGCTTACAAAAACCATCAACAAAGAGGCAACCAAATAAATGGGAGAAAATATTTGCAAATAATGCCTCTGATAAGAGGCTAATATCTAAAATATATCAAGAACTTGCACAACTCAACAACAAAACAATCCAATTTAAAAATGGGCAGACCTGAACACACTTCTCCCATGAAGACATACAAACTGCCAATAGATACATGAAAAAATGCTCTACTTCACTAGTGAGTAGGAAAACGCAAATCAAAACCACAATGAAATACCACCTCACACCTGTTAGAATGGCTATAATCAACAAGACAAGGAATAACAAGTGCTGGAGAGGCTGTGGAAAAAATGGAATCCTTATACACTGCTGGTGGGAATGTAAATTAGTACAACAGCTACGGAAGGCAGTATGAAGATTCCTCAAAAAATTAGGAATAGAATTGCTATATGACCCAGCAATCCCTCTTCTAGGTATCTACCTAAAAAACTTGAAAACCTTAGTCTGCAAAGATATATGTATCCCAATGTTCTCTGTAGCACTGGTCACGGTGGCCAAGTCATGAAAACATCCAAAGTGTCCTTTGATAGATGACTGGATAAAGAAGCTGTGGTACATTTACACAATGGAATATTATTCTGAGATTAGAAAAGATGAAATGCCATTTGTGACAACATGGATGGACCTTGAGTTCATCCTACTAAGTGAGATAAGTCAGACTGAAAAAATTAAGAACCACATAACTTTACTTGTATATGGAATATAAAACTGAAAGCAACAAACAAAAACTGATGGACAGTCAATAGTTTAGTGGTTACCTGAGGGTAAGGGGTGAGGTGGGTGGAAGAGGAGGGAGGGGACATCAAATATATGGTGATGAAACAATTGACTCTGGGTGATGAACACATAATGCAATATATAGATGATGTAATGTAGAATGCTACACCTGGAACCTATGTAATTTTTACCAACCAATGTCACTCCAATAAACTTAAAAAAACAAAACAAACAAACAAACAAACAAAACTACTGCTTGCTGATTAAAAGGATAAATTCAAACAACTGACCACACCAAATATGGGCAAGGATGTGGAAGAACTGGAACTCTCACACACTACTGGTGTATGCAAAAGTGAACAACCATTTCAGATCAGTTTAGCAGTTTCTAAACTTAAATATTCACCTATTCTATGATGCAGGTATTACACTTCACGTTACTAACACAAGAGAGGTAAAACATAAATATGTACATATAGTGTTATACACAAATGTTCTAACAGCTTTATTTGCAGTACCCAAAACTGGAAGTAACCCAAATGACTATAAACAGATGAATGGATAAGCAAATCGTCTATCCTTGGAAAAGATACTATTCAGCAATAAAAAGAATGCATTACTCATATAAGCATCACTGAAGAATTTCAAAATTAAGAACCATGAATGAAACCAGAAAAAATAAGCATTTTATGAGTCAAATCATATAAAAATCTAGAAAATACAAACTAATCTCTTTTAAATGTAAATCAATGGCTGCCTGAAGGAAGGCCTGGGGAGGGAAAGATTATAAAATGACATGAAGTAAATAAAGGTTGATGGACAGTATCATGATTATGATGTTTCAAGGTTTTGCACGTTATGTCAAAATTTAACTAAATGTACCCTTCACATAGTTGCAGTATATTGCATGTCAACTATACCTGAATAAAGCTTTACAAAATAGTTCAAAAGAAAAATTTAGATCTTCCACTCTTTTCTTTGGCAATATAGGATTGCAAAAACCAGGTTTGGCAATTCTGTATTGACTTTCCTGATGACCATGGAGTAGCCTTGACTCAGTGGTAACAAATATTGATGGGCCATGAAGTCTGTCTCCACATGAGTCAACAGGAATGCTGGCTAGGTCACAGAGCCACAGTGTTGGACCAATGGATCTCATTTCAATCTATTCTTGTTTTCCTGTTTATCAATAGCCTTTCAGTGAACAACCCAGAATGGTTATGAGAATCCACAAAACCAAGTTTATTTTCTTTGAAAATGACCTCAGCTACAAAATATATACATGCTTAAAGGTCCTGAGAATTTCTATGTATATTGATCCTTCAGAGTCAGTGACTGGAGCATATTTTATGCAGTTTTAGCTGGGACACACTTCATCTACTTTGCCGCAGTCTCTACTTGTGTTAAATACCAATTATGGTTCCCCAGGGCCCTGTACTTTAGTGAACTAGCCCAGTGAATTCTGGGTATCAGGACAAATGGGTCCTTTGTAGGACCTAAGGTAGGAATTCTCAACACTGCTGAACATTAAAAACAAGAAAACCAATTCACATGGTTTGCAGAAGCACTTGGGGCCGTCACAATGTCCTGACTTCTTAGGGTGTTCCCTGAGCCCACCAAAAAATCCTGATACCCAGTATATGGAGGAGGACCACCAAGTTCTGCAGTCTTTCCTAGGAGACCTTGGACAACGTATACTAGGTCAAAACTGGAGAGGTATATTCTTTCCTCACATTGTCATCTGAGGCACAGAGAGCACTGGATCCCCACAAAAGCTTCACTCTGTAAAGCTGGCAGAGCCAAATTGTTTTCAAATCATCTCACACAGTGAATAGAACTCAACATCAAAGGTGTCTTAAACAATGCCTTTATTTTTGCAAAATCCAAAGCAATATATGCAGGCAGTTCTCAGGCTGGTGACCTGGAGGCAGGGAAAATCCCAAATCAGTATCTCATGAAACTAACATGTCCTTAAAAATGTAGCCATCTTGATAAATCATAACTCAGATTCGGTCCACTGGACCAAAGTGAGTCAGGTCCACACCTTAACTTGTACTACACTTGATCTTAGCCAAAAGGCCAAGAAGTGATCCACACCCTAACTTGTAAAAGAGAAAGGAATGAGAACCACAGAAGGGCTAAGACTGCTCAGGATTTCCTCCAGCAAAAGGGGGGGGCGGGGGACAGAGGTCACCTTCTCTGAGCTGGTTAGGGTGGTGAATGATGCACACTGTGTGGACCTGCCACATGGGAGAGGTGAAATGAATTGTGCCATAGAAACTGACAAGGGTCCTGGGCAGGTTACAAGTGTAACACAGCTTCTTAAAGATTCCCAAATATCTGGAACTAGTGAAAAATCTCTCCGTTGTGGATTTTCAGATGTATGGGTTTCAATTCAGGTAAATGGCTCCCTCACAAGATCTTTCTTCCAGTATATAATTATACTAAAAGAAAACTGCACACCCCCAGTATATCTAAGGTCTTTTTCCAGTGTGGACTCTCTGGTGTTGAATGAGGCTCGAGCTTTGGCTAAATGACTTTCCACATTCCCTACACTCATAAGGCCTTTCTCCAGTGTGAACTCTCAGATGTTTAACGAGGTTAGATTTGCAGCTAAAGGATTTCCCACATTCACTGCACTCAATAGGTCTTTCTCCAGTGTGAACTCTCCAGTGGTTCTTGAGGTTAGAGCTATGGCTAAAGGATTTTCCACACTCCCCACACTCATAAGGCCTTTCTCCTGTGTGGACTTTGCGATGTGAACTGAAGCTAGAGCTTTGCTTAAAAGATTTCCCGCATTTACTGCACTCATAAGGCCTTTCTCCAGTGTGTAGTCTTTTGTGGTGAATGAGGCTGGAGCTTCGGCTAAAGGATTTTCCACATTCACTACACTGATGAGGCCTTTCTCCAGTGTGAACTCTCTGGTGATAAATGAGGCTAAAGTTTTGGCTGAAAGACTTCCCACATTCACTGCACTCATAAGGCCTTTCTCCAGTGTGAACTCTCTGATGTTGAATGAGGTTCGACCTTTGGCTAAAAGATTTTCCACATTCCCTACACTCATAGGGCTTTTCTCCAGTGTGAACTTTCCTATGGCTATTGAGGCTGTAACTCTGGCTAAAGGATTTCCCACATTCATTGCATTCATAAGGCCTTTCTCCAGTGTGAACTCTCCGATGTATAATGAAGCTGGAGTAGTAGGTAAAGAATTTTCCACATTCACTGCATTCAAAAGGCCTTTCTCCAGTGTGAACTTTCTGGTGCTGAATGAGATTACATCTTCGTGTGCAGGCTTTCCCACATTTGTGGCACTCATAAAGCCCTTCTTGAGCGAGGACTCTCTGGTTCTGAACAAGTGTGTCTGTGCAACTGAAGTCTTTCTTCCATTCTCTCCAGTTGTGATGACTTTTTCCACTTTGAAAGACAGCCTCAAACTCATTACTCTTGTTTAACTTCTCTCCAGTGTAAGTGACTTGTTGATGGAGAAATTCCAGGTTGGCTAAAAAGTCCTTCCCAATTGCCCCACAGGTAAAGGGCTTCCCTGACACATGGACTGTGTAGTTCCTTGTAAATGAGTCCCTGTCCACAGAACTTCTGAAAGAAGTCTCTCTAATGTGCTTCCTCTGGTACTGTTGAAGGGCAGCTGTGAAATAGAATTGCTTCTCACATGTATATGTTTTCTGCCCAAGATATGTTCCCTGGTGCTCAGCCAAGTGCAAAATATCTCTCAAGATTGGGCCACATATCTCAAAGGGCTGCAACTTCTGAGGAGATGAACCTGCTTTAAGAATCCTGATCTGTGATGCTTCTTCTACAGAAATGCTCTGTTTGGAAGGTGTCTCCTCATCTTCCACTCCACTCTTAAGAATCCTGATCTGTGATGCTTCTTCTACAGAAATGCTCTGTTCGGAAGGTGTCTCCTCACCTTCCACTCCACTCCAACAACCTGAAAACAAAGAAGTGACAGTGAAATATATGTTGACTTGTTTGTGGGGGAGCATAACTACCGTATCACAAATGTACATTCAATACACTAAAGAACCAGTCCATGGGAACGTTTTCAAGAAAAGGAAGTTGGATTCAGATTGAGGAAGCCTCTGCTGTGTTTTACTGGGTCCTCAAGGTCACAGAATTGGGCAGGCTTAATCAGACATAGGACATAAGGAAAGGGTGTGGCCCAGGGGTCAAAGGCATGTTCTACAACTCACTCTTTGTCAATGGCTTTTAACAGGATTTTATCTGCTGGTGACATGTGATGCTATGCAAAAGTCTATGTCCTGGCCCATGAAAACCTGATTAGAACAAAGTAACTGGTGTTCAAGTATTTTTTTTGAAAAAAAATTTTTTTTTTTAAGATTTATTTATTGTTTTTGACAGAGAGAAACAGTCAGAGACAGAGAGAAGGGGGTGGGCCCAGAAGAGTCTCCACAGCTGCACATCTTTGGTTTTTCCACACAGTTTCACTCTACAGGTGGGCGGGGCCACACAGGGCAGGAACTGGGCCAGGGTCTTGCTCAGTGAGAACTGAACTGGGGGCACTCCCCAGCCCAGCACATGGGTCCACACAGGCTGGGGCCAGGACTCAATCCTCGGTCCCAGGGGCCGCAAAGTGAGCGCCCAACCCACTGAGCCATCCCGGCTTCCCCTGGTGTTCAAGTATTAAAAGATATGTGCACTCTTTAGGACACACCAATGCTGGAAAGTATTATGAAGGGAAGAATGTGAGGAGTAGGTGAGCTAGCAATTCAGAGGGTGGGGATTAGCCCTGGCTGCAATCAGAATAAAAAGAACTAGTATAAATGACAAGTTGGCACAGTGTCAAGAAGGGAGGGATGCCAGGATGGCTCAACAGGTGTTTTGAACGCTTGCTTGCCTTGCAACTGCGAGATCCAGGGATTGAATCCTGTCCCCAGTCCATGCAAGCCCATGTGCTGAATTGTGGTGCAACTGGTAACAGCCAGATGGCAACAAAGGTTCTTGCCTCCCACATGAGAGTCCCCAAGTTCAGTTCTTGCCCCACCCCATGTGGCCCCACACCCACCAGTGTAGAATGAAACTATGTCACAACTAATTATGTACAACTATGGAGACTGCTCTGGGCCCTCCTCCCATTTAATCAATCAATCTCTCTCTCCCCCTTCTCAAAACAATAAAATAAAAAAAGAAATGGAGGGGAAGCCGGGATGGCTGAGTGGGTTAGGCGCTCACTTTGCAGCGCTGGGGACCGAGGATCGAATCCCGGCCCCAGCCCGTGCGGAACCATGTGCTGAACTGGGAGCTCCTCCAGTTCAGTTCTCTCTCTGTCTCTGTATCTCTCTCTCTCTCTCTGTTAATAAACAATTAAAAATAAATAAATAAGTATTAAAGAAAAAAAAAAGTTAAAAAAAAAAAAAAGAAATGGAGAAGGGAAGGTAGAAGTAAGGTGTGGCCACTGCTAATGGCACTAAAACTTAAGTCAAACAGGATAGGTTCCTTTGATGTGAACAGAGCCCTGATGTCACATTCTGAACTCCTCGTGTTGAGACTGGAGTCATGTCCATCCTGTGAAGCAGGAGGATTCCTCTGTTAGCCCCAGTTGAACATGTGCATGGGATCTGGATGATCTAAATCCTAAGGGAAAGACAGGACAGATCACTGGCCAGTACTAGCTCACAACAATGTAGTGCACAACAGATCACAGGAAAGGTATGTAAATACTACAAAAAGTGCCTCTGGGCACAGCTAGAGGGAAGATGGCAGAGTAGGAAGGACCAGGATTCTGTCTCTCTATTTAAGCCAATAACTGTATTGGTAGAATCAATCTAACATAACTATTTTGCAACTCTGGAGCCTACTGAAGGCTTGCAACATGCTAAATTGATTTAATTTCAGTCAATTTCAGCTCTTAGCATGATATCAATTATTCATTCCCCAACTCTCCCAATTCTCCAACTCTAAGCCGAGGGGCAAGCAGCCATCCACATGTAACTGGGGCAGCCTGCAGAAGCCAGGGTGGGCAATAAAGACTGTCCTCTAAATGTCAGGGATCTGTGCTCTGTCTTCTGCTTCTGATGATAGAGATGCAACAGAGAGGTGGGTAGCCATTGTTGCAAACCACACCACCATTGTTGCAAAGCCCCTATTATTCCCTCCATCCCCTCTCCCTTCATTTTTCTCTTATTCCCCCTTTGGGAGGCAGAAATTCAAGGACAAGAACATTCAAAATCAATTACATTCATGGAGGAATTTAGAAAGTCACACTCATGCTCAGGGGACGACATACTCACAAAAAATCTGAGAAGTCCTTAAGTTTACACCACAAACTGATCTGCAGCACAGAGATACCCTACAACCATTAAACAAACAATAAGCCCTGGCCCCCAGCAAACCCTGGGGAAGGGGGTGGTGATCAGACTTATTGAGTTACCACATCACAAGACACAAATGTCCAGTTTTCAACAACAACAAAATGATCAAAGAACATACAAAGCAACAGGAAAGTATGGCCAAATCAAGGGAAACTGACCTTGAGCAAGAACAAATGGTGCACTTATTAGACAAAGACTTTAAAACAACTGTCTAAAAGATGCTCAAAAAATCTAAATGAAAATGTGGACAAAGTCAAGAAAATGTTGCATGAGCAAAATGGAAATAGCAATAGAGATAAGAGACATAAAGAATCAAAAAGAAGTTTTGGAGCTGATTTGTGTAACTGAATGAAAAAAATCATGAGGGATTAAAAATCAGATTTGAGAAGGCAGAAAAAACAATCAGTGACCTTGAAGATATTATATCTGAGGAACAAAAAGAAAATATATTCAACAAAAGTGAACAGAGCATAAATACTGTGGGATACCAACAGGTGGATCAATATATGCAATGTAGGAATCCAGAAAAAGGAGAAAGGAAGAGCTTATTTGATAAAATAATAGCTGAAAACTTGCCAAATTTGTGCCTGTGGATGTATGATTGCTATGGTTGCACAACAATGATACTAACCGCCACTTAGAAATGATACTTTTTGAAAATTCTGCATTTCAGTTCTTTGGTTCCAGAATTTTGTTGCTGATTTCAAAAAGCTGGATTGCAAGAAGCTGTTGTCATCCACTTATTCCTACACTGAGTTGGATATAAAATGATTTAAATATATGAACAACTAAAAAGAGTCTGGGGGAAAATCATTTTAAAATAATTTTCAAAAAGGAGACCAAGACTATTCGATGGGGAAAGGACAGACATTTAAAGACATGATGAAGGGGAAAACTGGATATGCACATGTGTAAGGATGAAGTTGCCTTCTTACCTAACACCATATACAAAAATAATTCAAGATAGATCAAAGATCTAAAGAGCTACAGACAGCTATGAAATTCTTAAAAGCAAACAAAATGTATGACATTTCATTAGGCAATGATTCCTTACACATGACATCATGGGTGCAAGCAACTTAAGAACAATAGACAAATTGGACTTCATCAAAATAAAAAAATATTTATTTTCTTATTTATTTTTATTGCTTTTGACAGAGAGAGAGAGATACAGAGACAGAGACAGAGAGAAGGGGG
>PVKE010051069.1:0-10754 GCA_004027555.1 Craseonycteris thonglongyai
TCAGTGCATAGTTATTTCTATTTTACTTTTTGACAGATAGAGAGAGAGACAGAGACAGAGACAGTTAGAGAACCAAACTGTGGGAACTCCCCAGTTCAGCACGTGGGTCCTGCCTGGGCCGGAGCCGGGATTCGATCCTCGGTCCTCATGGCCTCAAAGCGAGCACTCAACCCGCTGAGCCGTCCCGGCTTTTCCCTAAAGACAGTTTTTTAAAAGACTTTTATTGCTATGTAGATGATCTTGCATTTTGTCACATATGTAGTCATATATTTCTGCTTGGCAGTTAAATGTTTATTTCATTGCATTTGAGAAAAAAAACAACTATTACTCCTTATTACTTTATTTTCACAAAGTTGTTTACTGTTGGACTAGATCCACTTTAAAAAGTAGCCCTAATGAAATCACAAATGTGACTTCATTTGTCATTTGGATGGCAGGGGGAAATTATTAGCATATTTAATTATTTTTATTTATGACTGGTCAAGATAATAACATTTTTATGTATGAAATGTATTCTGCCAGTTCTTAGATTTGTTGGCCATTGGAAAAATGCATGCTAGCCTGTTTTAAGATTCTGGAAGAATATAAACACAGCTCTGGTGTGTGTGTATGTGTGTGCATTTTTGTGAGTATGTGTAAAATCTCATTTTATAGATGAAGATTCTATATCATTATGTTAATATGGGCACATCCCAGTTCTAAGTTTTTGAGTTATGTGCATCAAAGCCCAAAGCATCATTATGACCATGAGAAGGAAGGCTTGCTAGTGTTCCAAATGATTAGAAGCATCAGTAAATATACTTTTATGCTAGTGCCAAATATCATGAAGGCCGAGGTCCCACAAATACTTATTTAATATGTTGTACAAAGCCTCTGGATTCCATTTTACATAATGTGTGCTACATTGATATCTGGATAATCCTCAAGAGTAAGGCATTTTATCATTTTTAAGGTTTATTTTATTGTTTGAGGGGAGAGAGAGGCTGAGAGAGAGAGAGAGAGAGAGAGAGAGAGAGAGAGAGAGAGAGAGAGAAGGGGGAGGGCCCAGAGCAGTCTCCACAGTTGCACATCATTAGTTGTGACATAGTTTCATCCCACAGGTGGATGTGGGGTTGTGGAGGGTGGGAGCTGAACTGGTGTCCCCCAACATAGGAGGAGAAAACCCTCGCTGTCATCCCGGCAGTTATCAGCTGCACGCAGTTCAACACATGGGTTTGCATGGGCCGGGGTCGGGACTGAATTCACAGATGTTGTGATTGCAAGGCAAGTGCTCAACCTGTTCAGCTATCCTGGCATCCGGGCATTTTTAGATATGAATTGTTTTGATCACTAAAAGAAAAGCTTCCAGAATTGTGAACTCCTCAAGCCCTAATAAGGTAGATTATATGTGATGAGGTATTAGAAGTTAATTTTAAGATTGTGTTAAGCCTGATATTTTTACATTTTAGAATAAGGCACAAAACAAAAGACATAATGACAAATTGAATTGTTTTAAGAGGAAAAATGGAAATGGTGAATAGAATCGGTGAACCATGTTACAGGAAAATCACTTGAAGGCTTTAGACAGGTTTAGCATACAAAAATGGAGATGTGGAATGGAGGTGTGAGTGGAAGAAGGTAGAAGGGAAGGTGAGAGAATAGGCATTTTTCCCATTGGAGATTTTAATGTAAATAAGCGGGTTTTAGATTTGCCAAGAATTAAGATTGGGAGTAGTGGGAAGTCCCAGTTCACTAGGAGGTAGTGAATTCTCAAGTACTTAATTAAGCTTGAGAGAAGAGATAGTTAGACTAGAGGATTTCATTTTGACCCACTTTGTTTACTAATAGTTTATAAAATTACAACTAGAATTACTGTAGGGAATTGAAATTATGTTATCTTCGAGTAAATTGAAGTCACCTGCAGGGTTAAAAAATCACTAGCAATGTGGAAAAGATTACAATACATCATAGATAAGAGCTAACATTTCTACTATACAAAAGCTTCCTTAATGATTTTTTAATTTTTATTAAACTTACTGAGGTATCATTGGTTAGTAAAATTATATTAATTTCAAGTGTCCGTTTCTATAATAACATCATCTATATATTGTATCGTGTGTTCACCACTCAGAGTCAATTCCCTTGACACCACCAATATATTTGAACCTTTTTCAAATATTGCAAAGAAAGACAGACAAAAAATATGGAAATGAAATATAGTTTATATTTAAAAAATATAAATAATAGCTAATCTTTACATGGTACTTATACCCGGCACTATTCTACGTGCTAAATTCACCTAATGAAAACATTTTAAATTGAGTACTATTATTTTCTCCATTATACAGCTGAATAAAAACCAAAGTATATAGAATTAAGTAAATTGTCCAATGTCAAATAAAATAGATGGCAGAGCAGGGATGTGAATCTAGGATGTTTGGCTCTGAATTCTGTACTCTTAATCGTTACTCTGTACCACAGGTTCACAAAAGGTTTTCTGTAAGGACTATATAGTGAATATTTTAGGCCTTTATGGCCATACAGTCTTCATTTAAAGTATTCAGTTCTGCTGCTATGGTGATAAAGCAGTCAGAGATATTAGGTAAAAGAAACGATGTGGCTGTGTTCCAATGAAACTTTACTTATGATGTAGAAATTTGAATTTCATATAATTTTCATGTATCATGAAATATTACTCTTTGAATGTTTTTAAAACTTTATTTTAAAACTTTATTTTATTGTTTTGAGAGAAGGTGAATTAGAGAGAGAGAGAGAAGGGGGAGGGCCCAGAGCAGTCTTCATAGCTGCACACCATTAATTGTGACATGGTTTCATTTCACACAGGTGTTTGTGGGGCAGTAATTGAACCAGGGGCCTTCCACACGGAAGGCGAGAACTTTCACCACCATGCCATTCCAGAAGTCAGCAGTTGTGCCCCTGCCCAGCGTATGGGGTTTGGCATGGGCCAGGGTCAGGAATTGAACCTGGACCTCTTGATTACAGGTATGAGCTCAACTGCTGAGCTATCCTGGCATCCCCATATTCTTTGGATATTTTTACCAACCACTGAAAAATGTACAAACCATTCTCAGGTTGTAGGATATACAATAAAGGGTGGTAGGTCAGATTTGGCAAAATGGCAGATTTTTGTCCTGTGGCCTATAACTTGCTGACTACTTTTCTATACTGTCAATTAGTCAGTGCATATTAATAATCAATAAATAAATGGAAATATGACCAGTTCATTAAAAATAAAATAATTCCAATAAAAAATTTAGATATCACAAAATACTCATCAAATTGAAATAAAATAGGGGGATAAATTAGTATAAATTTTCCGGTAAGGGCAGAGAGAAGTTTGACAGTATAATGAATTTTAATATGTATACACTTTGATCCAGCAGTTTTATTTTTAAGCTTTATCCAAAAGAAGAAATTGGTCAGGTGCTCAAAGACGTGTTTAAAAGTATGTTTTATAGATCTTTGTTTGTAATAGAGAATAGCCAGGAACAAGAAACATCCTAAATAATCTTTAATAGGAGATCAGTTAAGTAAATTATGGTATATCCTAATAGTGGAATAATACCAATGTAAAATGATCGATGATAACGACACAGAAAAAATTATCCATAATACAGTATTGAGGGAAACATCAGGTTATAAAATAGCATGTATAAGGTAATCCTTTATTATTTTTTTAGTGGCTTTTAATACCTGTCTATAGAGATTTTGGAAAGTAAGTTTACTGAAATGTTCACAGTGGTCATCTCTAGGCAGTAAAGTTTGGGGTGATTTTGTTTCCTGGATGGGGCAGGGTTAATTTTTTCCCTGATAATCGAATTTCTGTTGTTTCAGTTTTTAACAGTAGTATCTATCATCTTTACATTTAGAGAGAACTTTAGGTAAACTCATTTTAATTTTGAATGCAGGTAGTAAGATTGGACATGAACCGTCTACTACCTTTAATCTATATACAGCCTAAAGTCACATTGTACTTGCAGGCCTTGCTGCTCCTGTCTTCTCACTGCTTCACTAAGAAGACTTTAGATCAAGCTGGTCTAATCCATGGACTGCAGGCTGCAGGCACGCCAGGACGGCCTAGAATGCCAGCCAACACAAATTTGTGACCTTTCCTAAAAACATGATGAGATTTTTTACAACTTGTTTCTTTAGCTCATCAGCTATCATTACTGTGAGTGTATTTTTTTTTAAAGATTTTTTTTTTTTTGACAGAGAGATACAGTCAGAGACAGAGAGAAGGGGGAGGGCCCAGAACAGTCTCCATAGTTGCACATCATTGGTTTTTCCACATAGTTTCATTCCACAGGTGGGTGGGGCTGCACAGGGCAGGAACTGGGCCGGGGTCTCGCCCGGTGGGAACTGAACTGGGGGCACTCCCCAGTTCAGCATATGGATCCGCACAGGCCGGGGCCGGGATTCGATCCTCGGTCCCCGGGGCTGCAAAGTGAGCGCCTAACCCACTGAGCCATCCTGGCTTCCCCTGTGAGTGTATTTTATATGGGGCCCCAGACAATTCTTCTTCCAATGTGTTTCAAGGAAGCCAGAAGGGTGGACACCCCTCTTAAAGCCATGTTGTATTTTCCTGTCATTTTTCATTGCCTCGCTGCTTCCGTGCTCATATCTTAATTTTTTTTTTAAGATTTATTGTTTTTGACAGCAACAGAAAGAGACAGAAAGAAAGGGGGGGGGGGCCCAGAGCAGTCTCCATAGTTGTAAGTCATCAGCTTTCCACGTGATTTCCTTCCACACAGGTGGACTGGGGCTCACAGGGCGGGAACTGGTCAGGGGGCCTTCCGCATGGGAAGCACACCTCAATTCAGCGTATGGCTTCACATGGACAGGGGCCAGGATTCAATCCCTGGTCCCCGGGGATGCAAAATGAGTGCTTAACCCGCTGAGCCATCCTGGCTTCCCCTCATATCTTAATTTCTTGACTCCTTCTACTGGCCCTGTGGTAACCCTTCCCCTGTCAGTTCTCTGGTGTGGGGCAAAATGGCAGAGACTCCTTCTTGTAGGTAGTAGGACACAAAAGTGAGAGAATCTGATCCTCCTCACCCCCTAAGGCTACTTCTGGAATTCTCTCTGCCTCACTATTCCTTTCAAGTCATTTTTGCTGCTCACTTTTGGCTCCCAGGAATGCTTTGCCTTGTGTCCAAGGCCTTCTACACTTGGCTCAGCTATTTCCCTTTCATTCTCAAAGTCATCTTCACCTTTGATGCCCTCAAAATGTCATAATGTTTAAAGATGGTTAATCCCTTAAACATTGCCATGGCTTTAGATCCTCCCGCAAAAGCAAGTACCGTACATTGGAGTTTTCATTGGCCCAGGGTACTCTGCGGTTAGGCTAGGTCTGCTTAGTACATTCTGTATTTGAACCACCCCATTGCCCTAGGATACTCAGGCTCAGTGGTGACTTGGTACATCCTGGATTTCTGCTGGTTCCTGAAGGTCACAGGGAGGAACTGCTTTCTGTTTTGGTTCAAGACTGATTAGTGTCTTAGAGAGGATGATAAAGGCCGGTGCGGAATGCGGTGGTAAGAAAGCTGGCTCTATACTCGATACTGTTTGATTTGCCACAAAACCTGCCAACGCTTAGAGTCGGTTTTGGATTTCACCTTGTCTTAACTTTCCTGACATTGTCCCTCTTCTCTTTTAGCTTTATCTTTCAAAATTTACGTCACTGAATTTTCAGGGATTTTTCTGTTGCTTATCGTTGATCCTTTTCAAGGTGGCCTCTATAAAAGGTATATAACAAAACCAGAGCAGAATGACTAGCTGCTGTGGAAGGCCTATTACATAATAATATAATATCCCTGTGGAAAATGCCTTACGAAAAACATAGTCAAAAAATTCCTGGGGATGCTGGGATGACTCAGCGGGTTGAGCACTAACTAGTCTTGCAGCCCTGGGGTCCAAGGATCAAATCTTGGCCCCAGCCCGTGCATACCCATATTGTGAACTGGGGTGTGGCCCCAGTTCAATTCTCATCGGGGTGAGCCTCCAATGTGGGAGGTCCCCAGTTCAGCTCCTGCCTGGGGTGGGAGGCCCTGGGCCACCCAGATGGTTCCTTCTCTGTGTAGCCCCACCCCCACCTGTGGAATGAAACTATCAAAAACTATGGAGACTGCTCTCAGCCCTCCCCCTTCTCTCTGCCTCTCTGTCTGCCTCTCTCTCTCTCTCTCTCTGTCAAAAACAATAAAAATAAATCTTTTAAAAAAATTCCTGAGAACCATAAAAGCTAATGGCTCCAAGACGATTTGCTTTCCTTATATTGCTATGAAATGTTGATACAAGGGTCTATACTCCATGGCAAAAGGGATTGTGTGCATCAGAGGGAAAACGACAGTGACCAGCTAGCACTGTTAGTTGTTAACCTCCTCTCTTTAAATCAGCTGTCAGTGGCCTTTCAAAAGGAGAGACGAGATTGCACTGGTGTAGCCTGGCTCGCAAGATCACCTGGACTTTGTCACAAGCATGGAAGGAAGTACTGGGGAAACCCAGGCACTGAGCCATTTGAAAGAGGGTAGAGATGCTTGTCACGTCCTACTTGCTGGAGCTGAAGAGAAATGTGTAATCTGACATGGGATTCTGTTGTCTCCTGCAGTCTTACATTTGCACCTAAGGAGAATAATTATACATGTTAATGGTATCGCAAGATAAGACTCTGAGGATAAAAACCTCCATGGATGCAAATTCTGCCATTAACAATCCATTTCTTTGTGTTAAACATAGTGATTTCCATGCAGGCTTCATTTTAAATAAAATTGTTCCTGGGAAGCATAACCCACAAAGTCATAAACACTTTTTTTTTAATTTATTAATTACTGTATCCGTACATTTATTCCTTAAAAATGGGAAAATTGCGATATGTTTGATACTGTATTTGCCATCTGGGGTAAAAAACTTACCCAGTGCATCAAAGAACACAGTCTCATCAAGGAGACAGAGCAGCATTAATGGGGAGTGTTGCACTAGTTGTATAAATTATGCTGAAGGGGGGAGAAAGAGAGAAGGGCTAATTCAGGACAGGGTGTCAAGGAAGATGTCACAGGCCTGGGAAATAGCGTAGGCACTTGAAGATGAATGAGACAACTACATAAAGAAGGCCAGACGTATGCTCTAGGAAAAGGAAACACAGCATTTTTTCAAAAATATTTATTTTTTTTATTATTTGAGAGATGAGAGACAGTGAGAGAGAGAAGGAAGGGCCCAGGATGGTCTCCATAGTTGTACATCATTAGTTGTCACAATTTCATTCCACACAGGTGGATGTGGGGCCACGCAGGGTGGGAACCAAACTGGGGGCCTCCTCCATGGGATGTGAGAACCTTCACCACCAAGCCATCCCAGGGGTTACCAGTTGTGCCACAGTTCAGCCTATGGGTTTGCATGGGTTGGGAATTGAACCCCAGACCTCGCGATTGCAAAGCAAGTGCTCAACCACTGAGCTATCCCAGCCTCGCCACACATGAGCACTTTTAGAGGGACTGACGTATACAGTTGTTTGATATTCAGGGAATGTCAGGTAGTTTGAGTGCTTGGGGGTAGGGGTCACGAGAATAGAAATACAGGCAGTTCCCAAATTGTGAAGGGTTTTGCTGTTTGAAATTTGTTCTGTAGGCCAGAGGTTTTCAATAGTACTGATGCCTCCAAAATTCTAATTTAATTAATAGGAATTGGAGACTGCACTGTTTTTTGGTTGTTTTTTTTTAAGTTCTGATGACCTAATACTCAGCCAGGATTAAAAACCGTTGTGACAAGCAATGTATATCAAAGGCATTGCTTAAATAGAACTCTGTGAATGAATATATCAGCTTCCTTCTACCTAAAAGTAGACTGTTGCAGGAGTACACTGGTACCTGAAGTTAGATTTAGATGGCAGAGGAAGGGGACCAGAAACTGAACTCAGATACACGGAGGCTGAAATCATGGCTCAATCGCTTCTATCTCACATTTGATAAGTAGTAATATTTTAATACCTTTCTCACAAGGTTGTTGGGATGATTCAGTGAGATGAAACATGTAAACACATTTAATAAGGGACCTGGTACAAGTAAAGAGATTAACATGGCTTCACAGTTATTTTTACTTAAAGTGATATTAATAAACAAAGATAAAATTGGGGGATACTGGGATAGCTCAGCTGTTGAGTACTCACCTCACAATGGCAAGGTTCAGGATTCAATTCCCAGTCTCGGCCCATGAAAACCCATATTCTGAACTGCAGTGCAACTGGTAACTGGCAGTATAGCTTGGTGGCTTGGTTCCTGCCCCATGTAATCCCACATCCACCTGTGTGAAATTAAAAACCATGTCACATCTAATGATAGACAACCATGAAGACTGCTCTGTGACCTCTCCCTTTCTCTCTCTCTCTCTCTCTCTCTCTCTCTCTCTCTCTCTCTCTGTTTCTCTCTCTCACCTTCTCTCAAAGAAAGAAAGAAACAAACCAAAAAGGTAATTTTTGCCTTACTCAGGTTTGCCCATTGTGGTTTTCCCAGTGAGTGCAGTACAGTCACCTCTTCCCTGATTGCACACACAATTGTAACAATGATGCTTTCCTCTTCATTATAACTAAACTGCTTTTCTCATTTGCCTGTATTTATAACAAGAGACATTGTAGAATCCAAGACTTGCAAGGGACTTCAGGGGTCACCTAGTACAATGTCTAATTCCATGCAAGCATTCCATTTCATTTAAGATATCCTCAAAGAGCACCTTTGCTTGCCTAATTTTAGTGATTGCAAACACAATTCCTCAATAAAATACAGTAAGAACAGCTTTATTCTTTAGAACAGGACAGATTAATTTTAAAAAATGAACAATTACCTATAAATACCAACTTAATCTATATGTATATAACCTGGAAGCAACAAAACAAACAAATACAAAAAAACTAAGCAGATGGACAGCTTACAGTTAAAAACTTCCCACCTAAATCTTTCCTTATAGGCGAAGATCATAGTAAGTTTCATTTCCATTAGATTATTAAGAACCCAAAGAACTTAAATCTGGTTCCTCAATGTGTAATAATGATATTATGTAAGTATATGTAGAGACTTATATGTAAAGGGACTTGAAATGCATCATTTGTCTCTTGGTAGTGTCACTGTATGTTATACCCAAGGATCCCCAATGCCCCAAACTTCATATAGAGAGCTATTTTAAATGATCTGTGAGTACCAGAGAAGTAATGGGTTTGGAGGACAGTCTGATTTTCACCATGAAATTTGGAAGATGGAGAACTGAGAGCGTAACCATTCCCTTGAAATGATATGTGGATGGAATCTCTTAACATTTGAACAAGGTAACCACTCCAAAAGCAAACAAAAACTATTGTAGCTAATCCAAATAAAAATAATTAAAATATTTATCTTTTGCAGATGTACAAAGCATTAAATTCAGTTTCACAAGGATTTTTTTACAATGACTTGATTATGCAATTATATGTTATAGCTGATTATATGCACTTATAGTAACTATGTAATAAAGAATAATTATACTAATCACATAAACAGATGATCACCTAAAAATCAATTTTATCCTAGAACCCAAAGACATTCTCAGATAACAAAGGTAAGAGTCTATTATTCTTAAACTATCAAATCAGAAGAGCCTCTAATAGTCTCTGACCATTAATATACAAGCTTAGTGTTTAACTTTTTCTGACCTTTCCAAACCTTTTCATCCTGAACTAACTTGAAAATTTTTTGGTCTTTTAGTAATAGCCAATAATGTGGTCTGTATTCAGATAAGTATTCAAAAATAATGAGCAGGGAATTTTCAATGAAACTCTTGCTGTGTAGAATAGCCTTGTCAGGAAAAGAACTCCAGATGTATTCAGCTCTGTGAAATAGCTATGCTCCTAAAAACTTACATAGAAATCTGTTTTCCTGAAGGACAAAAGTAGGTTTGGAATAATGTTGTTGGTTGATTTTCAATTGGCAATGATGCCCATTCCATGGGAGGAACATGCAGAGGGTATGGCAGTCAGACAGACTTTTCAGCTTAAAATTTCTCTATAAGGAATTAAGTAAGTAATGCCAAACAGCATTTAATAGTTAAGAAAATCTGCGCCAAAGATTTTCATAAAGTGATTAATCTCTCAGTGATGTCAGCCTTTGTTAGTGTGAGTACATGTGTAAAAGGTTGAAACCAGAGGCTCATGTTTATGTAACAAAAATAAAGAGTGATAAAGTCCTTGGCAGATTAGTCTCCTTTGTTCAGCATGGCCACTGGAGCCTGAAGAGGAAAAACATTTTCAAGCTTCACATTCATCAATCATGCTACCAAGATTCCCATCTCTGTCGTAGGTCTTTTGTTAAGAATAAAATGTCCCCCACCCCTATATTTGGTAGTATTTCTCTAGAATAGATTCCCTGACATAGAATTACAGGGTCAAAGGCATTTTAAGGTTCTTGATTCATATTGCAATTTTTTTTTCTCCAAAGGGGCTGTATCAATTTCCACTGCCATTAACAATAATGAGATCACGAGGGAAGCACTCCCCCAACTAGCAACACTTTTCCAAACATATCTTCCCCTTTTCCCTTTATTGTCTCAAGAACCAGGTGACCATTCTCCTGTTCAGAACTTAACCTGGCTCCACCTGTGTTCATGGGCCCTTTCCTTTCAATCCACATTAAATCGTTTTTAAAAGTCATCCTCAGCAGAGGGGTTAGACACTTTGGACTTGTCAATAATTCTTTCCTCATTAGTTTACCTTACCCTCTAGGGTTGACCAAACTCAAAGA
>PVKE010051070.1:0-10749 GCA_004027555.1 Craseonycteris thonglongyai
CAGAGGTTGATGAATTTTGACAAATATATATATTTGTGTATCCACTATCACAATAAAAAATATCCATCACCCCAGAAAATTCCCTCATGCTCCTTTGCAGGCAATCCCCCTTCACTCCAGCAACCACTGATTTCTTCTGCCATACAGACTAGATTTGCTATTTCTATAATTTCATATAAATGGAATTGTACAATATGTGCTCTTATGTCTGGCTTCATTCACTTTGCATGCTTTGATTGTCCCATGCTGTTACATGTATTAACAACCTATTCCTTTTTATTGCTGAAAGGTATGCCAATATATTTTCAAACAACAAATATGCTTCTTATATATTATGATTATCACATGATCAAACTACATACGTGAAATATAATTTTTAGTTTTCAAAAAACACATTAAGAGAAACATCAAAAATGGATAAAGCAAAAAATTCCCAGATTTTGCAGATACTAAATAATCAAAGACAGCTATTTATTTATAGTGTGAATGGCTTATTTAGAAGTATATAATAACAATTAGTTCTGAAATACTTCCATTAATATTTAGTCTTTGTTTCATTTTTATTTTGAGGATCTCCTTAATTTGAATCACATTATACTGAGCCTCCAGGTCCTTATTAACTGTACAGAAATCAAACAGCATAGGAAGTCAAATATTTGAAACCTCATGTGGAATAAAAACAGAAACTAACACAGAACTAGATTTAAGTCATGGGAAATAAATTATTTTAGTAATGCTCAATGAAAGCATATAGAATTTACAAAGTAAAGCAGAAATCTGTTAAGTACATAGTATCTAACACTGGTGAAAAACTGTCTCAATTAATTATCAAACAACATTGATAAAACTGAACTTTAGGATTAAATACAGCTTTAGAAATCACAGGGTAAATAAACTTTATTGCATGGAAGAAGAAAAATGCAAAGGGAGAAGGAAAATAATCAAATTCTCAACACAACTCAACACTAATCACAGACTTGATATAAAACGCTTGACAAGATCTGAGGGCCTACACTTTGATTGGCAAGTTTTTACTTCCCAATCAGATAAGATATGGGGTTAGTTATTTCAGAATGGGCCAAATTTGATGTGAGTCATTCATTATCATTCAAGAGGTAATAATTTCTACTTCATAGTAAAGCAGATAGTAAAGTACAAAATACTTTTTGTATGTACAAAAATAAGTACAATTTTCAGATAAAATTATTGTATTACTAAGTATTATATAAATCTATATTAATATAGAATTAGGAAAAGTAATTCTTAATGAAGTATTGATATATAATATTAAAAAACTTGTGTATCTCAAGAAACTGAAAAACAAATCAAGAAAGCCAGGACAGAATATTGTATGTCTAAATAAAATAGACAAAGCAAAATTTCATTCAAATCATAACTTCTGGAGAAAAGAAACAAGAGTGGCAATCAATTCAACTTGACAAATACCCATTTGGCACCTAAACACCAAGTTTAATGAGCTGAGTCAGGGGAATTCAGTTTCAAGACAACTTGACTAAATGTTGATTATATGATACAAATTAAAATTATAATAGAGAAATAATAGTATGTTAACTTTTATTGCTGTGTAACAGATTACCACAAACTTAGCTTAAGACAATACCCATTTATTATAATGCTCAGTTTTCCTAACTGATGAGTCTGGGAACATTAGCTGGGTACCCTGCTCACTATCTTACTGAGCAGAAATCAAGGCGTCAGCCAGGGCTGTACTTCTCATCTGAAGCTCATATCCTCTTCAAGTTCACTGGTTTTGGGCAGAATTCATTTCCTTGTGGCTATAACAGCTAAAGTCACCATTTTCTTGCTACCTGTTGGCCAGGGACCACTATCAACTCCTAGTGGCCATCTGTAAGTCTTTGCTATGTGAATGTTTTCTATTTTCCAGGCCAGCAGAAGTGTATCTCTGACTCTTCCTCTCCTCCAGTCTTCCATGAAGGAATCTTATAAAATGTTAACATAATCACATGAGTAACTCCCCATCACCATTTGCCATATAATACAACCTAATCAAGGAGCTGATATACCACCGAATTCACAGGTTTTACCAACACCCAAGGGGAGGAAATAATATAAGGTGTGTACATCAGGGATCAAGAATTTTGGGGACCATCTTAGAATTCAGCCTGCTACATAAAGTATGCTACAGTAGCAAAAAAGAGGAAAAATGAAAGATAAAGATGGGCAGAGCAAAGATATGAACAGGATGTTAACATATAAGACCTTGCTAGTCAAGTTTCAGGCACTGTTTTTGAAATTTTTCTCTTTTTTCCATGAAGACATTAAGGCTCAGAAAAGTTAAGTTCTTTGCCTATGGTTATATAGTCTGGAGTTACACAAATGTTTGAATCACTGTATCTAGGTAAATGGTTAGCTAGGTAATTGGTTACTTAATAACCAATTAATGGTTAGTTAGATAGATGGTTATTTAAATTTGGATGTGGAAGTAACAGTGAGGAGGAAGGGAAGGATACTATCAAATAAAGAGAAACACAAGTGCAGGACAAAGATCAGCAGACTACATACAGCAAGGAAACTACAAGTATGGTCTTTAATTCAGCATGACTAGAGCATACAGTGTGTGGTATGTAATGGATGAAGATGAGCTCAGACTGGCAGGGGCAAGATTAGTGCGGGTCTTCTGAAAATTTAATTTTAAGGCTACATTAAGCCACAGAAGCACTTAAGGTGTAAAAAATTGTATTTGATTTTAAATAGATTCCTCTGGTAGAAATTGTATATCACAACATTCACATAAAACTTTTAAAGTAATTTTAACAGTGTCATGTATTCGGTACCAATAAAGTTATGCATCAAATACAAGCAGGAAAACTAAGAATTCATAATAGATGCTGGAGAATTCTAGGTAAAAAGTAAACATACACCAAAGAAATAAATAAAAGTGCCAATTATAGAGATTTCAAAGAGCAAAATGAAACTAGAGAATAAATGGAGATAGTATAACTGTATTGGTATCAAATGCCTACCTTTACTTCACCACTTCCACCAGCACTTAGCACGTTTCTCCATCCTTGTTCCCTGGCCCTATTTATTTTCTCCAACTTTTGGGGGGAAAAAACAAATAAACAAAACACCATTTCAAGTATTTAATATAAAATACATGAAATACATTTAGAAATGAAATGTAAATAAGTGCCTTCGTTAAAAAAATAAAAAAATAAAAAAGGTATGTATGTGGGGAGAGCATGGGATATACCATGAAAACATTGATTATTCTCTTACCCTTTCCTTTTCTTGCCTTTTCATCTGTTCAGCCTTCATTAAACTAATCTGTAACAATTTTAAAGACAAACTTCTTAGAACTCTTGAAACTATTCATCTACAGCTTGGCAAAGGAAGAAAAATAAGTGAAAAAAAAACTACCTGATCTCTTTGTCTTTTTTCTTTTTCAATAAATTCCAACCTTCGCTTTCTTGCTGCTTCCTTAAATAAGAAAGGACATTTTTATCAATAACAATTTCTACTTTTTCTAGTTTCATCAGGAAGGTTATTACACCAATGGTTGAGGTAGGCCCAGGAAGGTTAAAAAAAGAAAAGAAAGAAAGAAATAAGTTAAAAGTATTTATTTCAAAGAAATAAGGAGGAAAGGTTTGGAGGTTTTCTATAGATTTTTTTCTTTTCTTATTTTTGCAAAGCTTTAAAATAAGCAGAGAGGTGTCTTTATACCTCAAACATTTTCCTCCTTTCTTCTCCAGGATTCACTTTCTTCAATGGAGTTTGATGGGCCTAGACAAAAAGTAAAACTACAAATTAGATAAAGATTTGTTACCTACATTTGTATCTACATTTGTTTTCTACCTTGATATACTTAAGGAATAGTAGCTTTCAAGCTTTTCCTAAAAGTAACCCACAGTAAGAAATATTATATATTTCATATCTAGCCCCAGTAAAGATACACACACACACACACACACACCAAGTTTCATAAAATACCTTTACTGTGTAGTAGATTCTGTCAATTATCATTCAATTTCTTTAAAAAAAGTCCTTGTTCTTCACCCACTAAAATAATTTTGCCACCACTAACAAACAGATAGCAACCCCCAGTTTTAAAATAATAAAAAAAGAGCCCTTGGGGCACTATTACTGAAGTACAAGAAAAAAATATATAATTGTAGATAATGCTCTTCACAGTATTACAAACACAGATTTAACATTTCAAAGAATGTTCTATGTATATACAATTGAAACTAGTGAGGAATGTTAACAAGGAGCTTTGTGAAAATATATATTCCTTCCATAAGGAGGAATATTACTGGTTGATAAAGAGGAATGAAATACTGATATATGCTACAACACAGACATATGCTACAACTTTGTAAACATTATGCTAAGTAAAAGAAGCCAATCACACAGACCACATAGTGTATGATTCCAATTACATGAAATGTCCAGAATAAGCAAATATATAGCAACAGAAATAGATTAGTGGTCCTTAGGGGTATGTTGGTGGGGGAAGAATGAGCATGAATGCTAATGAGAAAAGAATTTGTGTGGGGGTGATGAAAACGTTCTAAAATCAATTGTGGCAATGGTTTCAGAAATCTGTGAAAACACTAAAACCATTAATCCCAAACTTCAAATGGATGAATTGTGTAATATGTAAATTATACCTCAATGAAGCTGTTTTTAAAAAATACATATCCCCAAGAGTTGCTGACTCATAATTTCTGGACCTGGAACCCAGCATTCTATATCCTGACAACACCCATCAGTTCACTCTGATGTAGCAGGTCTGGCACCAATCTCAAACTTGTGAACCACAACAATTTAAAAATATTAATGAGAGTAGTACAGTACTTTACTATAAATGACCAACTTTTAAATACACTACACAACAATGTGGAATAGAAAGAAAATGCTTACAAGACACTTACATATTCTTAGATAAGTTACAATGAAGGCTTAAGTGTTTATGCTCCATATCACTTACATATAAGTAAGATACTCACATACTTGTGAAATAAAAATACCAAACTGTCCCTCTGCGATCACACAGGTATTTTCAGAAGACTAGTTCACAGCAGAGAAAACTATGGTAATATAAAACATCCATACTAAGAGAAATGTTTTCTGTGTTTTTTTTAGTCAAAATGCTGAAACATATTCATGGGGCGCCCTCTGGTGGCTTACTAACCTCTCCTTTGTTTTCACAGAGCCTTTAAAAAATAGCTTGATTATCATAGGATTTGGAGCAAAGTTTTTATGATATGCAAGTATTTTATGATATGCTGAGGAATAATAACTGAATAAATAGTAGTGCAAATGTTTGCAATAAAAAAATGAAAGATAATACCAGTAAGCGGTATGATTTTCTTTACACTATTCTCATTTTTAAGCATAATAGGATGTTTAAAATTCTAAATAGTTATGAATTTGACGCTAAAAAATGCTTTAGATTTTCTGGACAAAAATTAAAGTCTATTCAAAAGAAAAAAAAAAGGAGTCATAGAAACCAAAGGAAAAAAAATAATTTAAAAAATCTTATTTAAAATAATTAGATATTTCATTAATCTTTAATTCTATTGTTAGATTTGAAAAACATCAGACATTTAATTGACACTTAAATTTTTTTTTCTATTTATTTTCTTCTTAAAAAAAATTTTTTTTTTCCACTGTGGTAAAATACACATAAAATTTACCATTTTAATCATTATTAAGTATACAGTTGTGTGGTATTAAACATTCACATTGTTGTGCATACAAATACAGTTTTAATGAAATATTTTGAAATAAACTATATGATATTTCAAGTGCTGATTATTTTTTATTTCTTGTTCTGGTTTAGAAAATCACATTTATTTGCCTAAAAAGTTTAGGCAACAACCCTGGCTGAAATCCAGAACACATAACTATTATCTGACTCATTTTTCTCTCATTCAGAATATTGGATAGAGTACCTACTATTCAGAATATTATTAATTAGAATCTTAAACCCACATGGGCTGCTCTTGCATACTGAATAATATTAATTGAAAACAAGGGAAACATTAAGAAAACCAACATATTTGAGTCTGTCAGCCATATGAAAGAACAGATTATACACTTGGTTACAATCCTGCCCAAAGGTGAATGGCCTTCTGTTATACCATCAATCCAGTCTTACCAAGAGTTCTGATTTCTCCATTTAGTCAGGCTAAAACTTGGTCAAGAGGTAAGATAACTGCATTTCTGTAAGTCCACCCAAGTGTATATTCCTTACTGAGATAGTGACATAAATATACCTACTCTCCAAATGATAGTTTCTTTCCCTGGTAGAACAGATTCTGCACGCGTATAGCCAAATAGTAAAATGAATTGCAGTTCTAATAACTGATATTTTGGAATAAACAACTCACAAACTATCTATGAAATATCTTTACTCTGAATTTGTATTTTACTGAACTCCCACTAGATAAAATAAAACATTTCCCCCCAAAAAAACTATGATCCAGGTCATGATATATATTAAAAAAAAAAAAAAAAAAAGACATTTATAGGAATGCAATCAATCTGACTATACCAATGAACTATATATAATATTATACAACCACTGATAATAAAAATTTACAAAAGGTATATATAACATTAAATGAAAACATCAGAATACAGAATCATAAGCAATCAGAGCTACATTAAAAACAGGCAAATATATACCTGAATAAAAACTGTAAGTGCCCACACAAAATTAAGTTAAATTAAATGCAAAGTTTGAATATTAGCAATGTATTTGTTTCCTCTTTGATTATGTAAAATTGTTAAATAATAGTAAAAGACTACAGCAAATTTATTAAAACACATACTTCATTAAAAAAAATTTCCTGATCACAGTTATAATAGTTAAATTACTTCAAAGAATCAAATAACTTTAATAGAAATCAAGTTTCTATCTCAAGAATTAGACATGTATGTAAAGGAGCAATTTCAAATGCACCAAAGCTTTCTCTTCATTACCTTAAGGCTTACACTGAAGCATTAGGAATAAAAGCTCAAAAATACTGGCCTGACTATGCCTAAAAGCAGAGTGTTTATTTGGTCTTTAACCCTATTAATGACTGTTAAAATATTTAAGAATACTGCTTTATTGATTTAAAATTCACTTCATTCAATCACTTATTTACTCATTAAAAAAATAATAATTTTACTAGAAAGTTACTTTGCGCAAAATGTATAAAACATGGTTCCTAACTTCAGAGAGGTAAAACCAGTTCAGACAAGGAAGAGACTATTTTCTTGCTTTTTGGGTGGGAGGAGGGGCAATCAGGGAAGAAACAAGAAAGGTCTTGTAAAAAACAAAAAGGTGTTTGAGGTGTTTCCTACCTTCCTTAGATAAGTGGAGAACTTGGAACATCAAAGCCACACTGCTAATGTGGCTGTCTGGAAGGTCACAATGCCAGCATTATACTTTTAAATGTAGAGGTAACAATGTGAGCAGTCATCATACAACTTAAGCTTTTGCCTTTTTTCAGGCTCCTGTCTCTTTATCTGAACTGTAAGAGTTGAGGGCAGAAGAATGCTCTAAAATTGATTGAGGTGATGGTTGTACAACTCTGTGAAACACACTGAAAACCTGTACTCTGTACTCTCTAAGGACACAGTATCAAGTGTGACATGTACCTACACAGAAGACAGAGGCAAAGAAAAGAAGAACATTTGAAAAAGAAGGAGGGGGTACACAATAAATAACGACAAGAAAAAAAAAGAGACATAAAAGATGTAAATAGTAACCAGTGCTCAGTCAAATCTAGCTAAGACTCAGAATTCAGAAGTGCTACGGGAGAAATGTGTACTGAACGCAGGCTCGTACCTTGAAAAGTCTTCGATATAACAGCATAGGTTATTTCATAGGGTAATACTTTGCAATTAAATATTCTCTCCATGAACATATCTTATATATATTTTTTTAATATATATTTATTTATTTATTTATTTTGACAGAGGGGAGAGAGAGAGAGAGAGAGAGAGAGAGAGAGAGAGAGAGAGAGATACAGAGACAGAGAGAGAACTGAACTAGGGGAGCTCCCAGTTCAGCATATGGTTCCGCACGGGCCGGGGCCGGGACTCGATCCTCGGTCCCCGGCGCTGCAAAGTGAGCGCCTAACCCACTGAGCCATCCTGGCTTCCCCAACATATCTTATATTTTTATGCCAATAAGCCTGCTTCTAAGGATCCTTAAATTTGAAATTTGGGGTTATAACAAGAAGTTAAAGGAATTATATTAAGTATTGTTAGTACTACTTTCAATAATAATCTTAACAGACTGTCTTTCTAACTAAACAAAATAATTACTAAAACAAATTTTTCCTATTATTGACCTTATGAAATAAACACACATTCTAATGTTGTCAAGAGACTTGACCATTATCATTTTTTTCTTTTCAGGTTTTGTTTTTTAAGTTACCCATTTGCTAAAAATATTAACAAAAATGCTTCTATAGGGTCTTACTAAAATTTTTGGTTGTTATTCATTCTTTTAAAGAATTAACAATTGAGTGACTTGACAAAGTCTAAGTTACTACTCACTAATACATTCATTAATTCATTTATTCAGTAAATATTTACTGAGTACCTACTACTTTCCAGGAACTATTTGCCAGGAACCAGTAAATAAAAACAAATAAACAAACAAAAATCTCATGGACTTTTACACTATAATAATAGACGAGACTGTCCATAAGTGAAATCAATAAAAAATACACAGCATTAGAAGCAACAACATGCAGAAAAACAAAGCAGAATAAAACAGAACTGTAGGGGTGAGGAGAGGGATGGATGTTATTTGCTATGCTGGTGATCAAGGATAAAGGCTCTATTCATAAACTAGGTTTTGAGCAGACTGAAGGAAATAAGAGAGAAAACTGTAGTTTTCTCAAAGGAAAGTCTTCCAGAAGAAAATAGAAAGTACAAATGCATTTTTGCAGATAAATGCTTGGCATGTTTAAGGGCAACAAGGTTTAGTTACCATAGCCATACTGAGAATAGCAAAGGGAGTGTAGAAAATGAGGCTTAGAGAGGTAAGGGCCATTGTGAGCCATTGTAAGGCTCTTGAATTTTACTCTGAATGAGATGAAAAGCCACTGGTAAGTTTCATGCAGCAAAGTGCAATGATCTGACCTTCATCATAAAAGTAATGGTTAGGCTGGGCAAGTGAAAAAGAGTAATAAAAGTAAGTTTGAAAGCAGTGAAATCAGAGGGTGGCATCAAATATATGGTGATGGAAAGAGAACTGACTCTGGGTGGTGAGCACATAATGCAATGCATGAACGATGTAATGTAGAATTGTACACTTGCAACCTATGTAATTTTTGCCAACCACTGTCACCCCAATAAAATAATAAATAAATAAATAAATAAATAACCCAAGCAAAAGACGAGAGTGGGTAGGGCTAATGGGATGACAGAAATGATGATTAAGTAGTTGGACTGTGAATATATATGAAAGGCTGGGTTGTTAGGATGTGATGTTGAAAGGATATCAATGATGATACCAAAAAGTTTGGATGAGAACAAATGAAAGGATAAAGGTGCCATTTCCTAAAATAAGGAAGATAAAGTTTGGAGAGGATGTGGACTCAGAAGTTCAATTTTCTACATATTAATTCTGAGATGCTATCAGAAATTGAATAAGACATGATGTTAAGACAGATATGAGTCTGAAGTTCAGGAAAGAAGTCCAAGCTGAAGACATCAATTTGTGCATCAGTTTATAGATGCTGTCAACTAGAGAGTGAGTCTAGTACAAGAGGGAAGATATTGAGGGACTGAAAGCTTAAGCACTTCAGCATTTAGAGGTCAGGGATATGACGAGGAACTTGCAGAGAAGGTTGAGAAAAAGCAATCAGGTAGGAGGAGAATCAGAAGAATGTAATACTTTGGCCTCAAATGAAGAAAATGTTTAAAGAGGAAGAAGACAATTGACCCCCGAATGGCAATATGGCAGTCACTGATGTCCTTGCGAAGAGCTATTTTCTAACAGCTATAACAAAGAAAGCCCTAAGTGGAATGGGTCCAAGAGAAAATGAGAAGAGAGGAAGTGGAGACACTACAGACAATTCCTTAGGAAAATTTTGCTGATGAAGGAAGCAGAGATATACAGAGTAGCAAGAAGGACATATGGGAGACAAGATTTTTTTTTTCCAAAGACTAAGGATCCAACATATTTTTTTGCTAACATTAATGACTCAGTAAACAGGAGAAATATAATGATGCAGATGAGAGTACGAAGTCCTTAAGAGGCAATAATAATAATAATACATATATACATACATAAACGGCAGGGTTAACTAAATGAGAACAGATCATCTGAAGTAATACGAAGAAAGGCAGAATATTTACACATATGACTGACTGGCAGAAATGGTGTCAAGAATGGGAAAGTTTTCTTCCAATAGTTTATACTTTCTCAGTGAAATAGAAAGCCAGGTCATTAACCTGCAATGAAAAGCAAGGAGGTAAAAAATAATCATCTTGAAAATGGGAGAGTAAATAGGATGAGAAAATAAAAGAGGGTGTCAGAGGTTGTTGGTTATAAATTTAAAATGAAAACAAAACAGTTGTATGTTTTTTTCTTTTTCTTTTTTTATTGTTAAATTTAATGGAGTGACATTGGTTGGTAACAATTAAGATAGTTTCCAGATGCACAAGTCCACATCACATCACCCATGCATCGCACTATGTGCCCACCACCCAGAATCAGCTCCCCCCACCCCACCATATATCCAGTGCTCACTC
>PVKE010051071.1:0-10750 GCA_004027555.1 Craseonycteris thonglongyai
GAGAGAGAGAGAGAGAGAGAGAGAGAGAGAGAGAGAGAGAGAGAGAGAGAGAGAAGAGGGAGGGCGCAGAGCAGTCTCAATAGTTGTATGTCATTAGTTATGACATGGTTTCATTTCCACACAGGTGGATGTGGGGCTGCGTGGTGTGGGAACTGAACCAGGGGCCTCCTACATGGGAGGTGAGAACCTTCACCACCATGCCATCTTGGCAGTTACCAGTTGTACCGCAGTTCAGCATACAGTTTTGCACAGGCCAGGGTCAGAATTTGAACCCTGGACCTCATGATTGCAAAGCAAGTGCTCAACTGCTGAGCTATCCCAACATCCCTGACATTTCTTTCTTTCTTTCTTAAAGATTTATTTTGTTATTTGAGAGAGAGAGAGAGAGAGAGAGAGAGAGAGAGAGAGAGAGAGAGAGAGAGAGAGAGAGAGGGAAAGAGAGAGGGAAAAGGGCCCAGAACAGTCTCCCTAGTTGATCATAAGTTGTGATATAGTTTCATTCCACACAGGTGGAAATGGGGCTGTGTGTGGGTTGGGAACTGAACTGGGGACCTCCCACGTAGGAGGCGAGAACCTTTGCCTCGGGACTCACTGTTACCAGTTGCACTGCAGTTCAGCATATGGGTCTACACTGGCTGGGCCAGTATTTGATCCCTGGACCTCACAGTTGCAAGGCAAGCACTCAACCTGCTGAGCTATCCCGGCACCCCCTATTTCTTTAGGTGATCAATGTCTATGCACAAAGTAGGTGGTTTAATACTTTTGAATAGGGGAAGCCGGGATGGCTCAGTGGGTTAAGCGCTCACTTTGCAGCGCCAGGGACCGAGGATCGAATCCTGTCCCCGGCCCGTGCGGACCCATATGCTGAACTGGGGAGTGCCCCCAGTTCAGTTCTCTCTCTGTCTCTGTCTCTGTCTCTGTCTCTCTGTCAAAAATAAATAAAAGTATATTTAATACTTTTGAATAGAAAGGAATTTCGGTTTCAAGAGGTTTTATGAGTCTGCTGCATGTTTTCTGGAAATTATTTAACTGAGCCTTTTAAGACCCTTGAGGAAAATAGAAATATTCGTTCAAGGAAACCAGCAATTAGATTTTGGAATTAAACTACCTATAGTTAGCAAACTCAGAATTGGAAATTGGGGCAATTCCTATTCTGTATTTCCTAATTCACCCTGGGAAACAGAAACCTAGTCTACTTGAAAACATGAGGCAGATCGAATGTAGTGGTATGCTTTAACGTGAAGGTGGGAACAGCTAAAAACCTAGGAAGTTTGTGGAATGATAAGGATTTTTGAGGGTAGTTTGAATTGGGATGAAAAAAATGAATAGACATTGCTTAGGGTTAGATTGGAAACCATGAACTTGTATTGACACCAACTACATGACTTTTCTCAGTAATCCTATGTGGATAAAGTAGATAGACCCAAGATGACTTGTAAGGGTGATTGGATTAAGCCAATGAAGTATTAGGTTGGTGCAAATGTAATTACGGTTTTGCATTGTTGAAATTTGCCATTTGATATTGGAATAAATTCTTAAATAAACGTTTTGTTATATATCATTTTAATGCACATTTCTTCTTGCCTTATGTTTTTTTTGCTAATGACTTACTACTTGCTGTCTATTTTTTATTTATTTTAGATGATGGAAATGATGTTAGATAAAAAGCAAATTCGAGTGATTTTCTTTTTATTTTTTTACTGTTAAATTTAATGGGATGACATTGATTGGTAACAATTAGATACTTTCCTCAAGTGATTTTCTTATTAGAGTTTAAAATGGGTCCTAAAACAGCGGAGACAACTCACAACATCAACAATGCATTGGCCCAGAAACTGCTAACAAATGTACAGTGCTATGGTGGGTCAAGAAGTTTTGCAGGGAAAGCTGGGATGGCTCAGCGGGTGAAGTGCTCGCTTTGAAGCCCCGGGGACCGAGGATCGAGTCCCGGCCCTGGCCCGTGCGGACCCATATGCTGAACTGGTGTGTGCCTCCAGTTCAGTTCTTGCTGGGGCCTATGTGGGAGGCTCCCAGCCCAGTTCCTGCCCTGCGCAGCCCTGTGTCCACCTGTGGAGTGAAACTATATGGAAAACTAATGTAAACTGTGGAGACTGCTCTGGGTTCTCCCCCTTCTCTCTGTCTCTCTCTGTCTCTGTTTCTCTCTGTCAAAAATCAATAAAATAAATCTTAAAAAAAAAAAAAAGGAAGTTTTGCAAAGGAGACAAGAGCCTTGAAGATGAGCACAGTGGCCAACCATTGGAAGTTGACAACGATCAATTGAGAGCAATCACTGAAGCTGATTGAACATTCTATGGTTGTTTGAGATTGGAAGCAAATTGGAAAGCTTAAAAAGCTTGATAAGTGGATGCCTCATTAGCTGACCAAAAATAAAAAAAATCACCATTTTGAAGTGTCATCTTCTCTTTTTTTTTTTTTAAGATTTATTTTATTGTTTTGACAGAGATAGAGAGACAGAGAAAAGGGGGAGGTCCCAGAGCAGTCTCCATAGTTGTACATCATCAGTTTTTTGACATGGTTTCAGTCCACACAGGTGGGTGGGGGCCATGCAGGGCAGGAACTAGTCTGGGGGCCTCCTGCATGGGAGGCACGCCCTCGAGCCAGGGGCTGAACTAGGGTGTGTGTGTGTGGGGGGGGGGAGTTGAGAACCAAACTGAGGGCCTCCTGCATGGGAAGCACACCTAAGTTCAGCACATGGGTCTGCATGGGCCTGGGCTGGGATTCTATCCTTGATCTCCAGGGCTGCAAAGTGAGCGCTTAACCTGCTGAGCCATCCTGGCTTCCCCTCATCTTCTCTTATTCTACTCAATAACAACAAACTATTTCTCGATCGGATTGTGATGTGTGATGAGTGATGAAAAGTGGATTTGTACAATATCTGATGACAACCAGCTCAGTGGTTGGACTAAGAAGACGCTCCAAAGCACTTCCCAAAGCCAAACTTGCACCAAAAAAAGGTCATGGTCACTGTTTGGTGGTCTGCTGCCGGTCTGATCCACTATAGTTTTCTGAATCCCAGTGTAACCATTCTATCTGCGAAGGATGCTCAGCAAATCGATGAGATGCACTGAAAACTGCGATGCCTGCAGCCGGCATTGGTCAACAGAAAGGGCCTAATTCTTCTCCATGACCACACCTGACCACACATTGCACAATCAACCCTACAAAAGTTGAATTGGGCTACTAAGTTTTGCCTCATCTACCGTATTCACCCAATCTCTTGCCAACTGACTACTACTTCTTCGAGCATCTTGACAACTTTTTGCAGGGAAAACACTTCCATAAGAGCAGGATGCAGAAAATGCTTTCCAAGAGTTTGTTGAATCCTGAAGCATGGATTTTTATGCTACAGGAATACACAAAACTTATTTGTCATCAGCAAACTTGTTGATTGTAATGGTTTCTATTTTGATTAATAAAGGTGTTTGATTCTAGTTATAATGATTTTAAAATTATGGTCAATTGCACCAACCTAAAACATTTTAATAAAGCCAACTGTATTTTTCCCCTTAAGGTGGCTAGCTAGAGCGTTCATAATGGTCACAAATCAACACTACAGCCTTAAGGCTAATAATTCTCTTCTTGTTTACTTTATGTTCAATTTTCTTCCATTTCATTATACACCAATGTAATTACCATTACTGATTACTTTTCATGAAATTCAGTATTCTACAGATCCCATGGAATTGTGGGATTGAACCAGGGACCTTCACCTTTTGTGAATTTCAGTAGTATTGTAGAGACCAAGCCAATTTTGTTTAGGTTAACCAGGATTTGTTTCATCTGTAAGAGAACCCCCTTGCAACAGGATGGTTCAGAGTTCCTAATGGTGGCATTTTAAAGAACTTTTCTCAGGGGAAGCCGGGATGGCTCAGTGGGTTAGGCACTCACTTTGCAGCCCCGGGGACTGAGGATCGAATCCCGGCCCCGGCCGTGCTGACTCATATGCTGAACTGGGGAGTGCCCCCAGTTCAGTTCTCACCGGGGCAAGACCCTGGCCCAGTTCCTGCCCTGTGCAGCCCCAAGCCCACCTGTGGAATGAAACTATGTGGAAAAACCGATGATGTGCAACTATGGAGACTGTTCTGGGCCCTCCCCCTTCTCTCTGTCTCTGTTTCTGTATCTCTCTGTCAAAAACAATAAATAAATCTTAAAAAAATAAAAAAATAAAAATAAATAAACTTTTCTCCTTTCAGAACCTACAGTTATATAAATAGAGTATTGAGTTAAATCTAGAAATGTTAGTTCCCTTGTTAACTTTCACTTTTCTGCATATGATCCTGAGAATGGATTAGAATAGCCTTCACATTCCAAGAAAAATTCAATTTAAAGTGTTTGTTCTTGTCAAACTTCAAAAAACAGTGCCTTGAGAGTAAACAAACAGGGTATTGCATTACTCCAGGACAGCTGTAGATTTCATCACATGCACCAGCAACTCTATATGGCTAGTTGTATACTCCTCTTTCACAGAATTTATTTTATTCCTAATGGCATTTTAAACACTGACATATAACCTCCATAATAAGATAAAGCAAAGACAAAAACTATCTTATGAAAAACAAGATACACCATCACTTACAGTCTTCAAACATTATTGCATTTTACCCGTAACTTTCATAATTTGATAATGCATTCATGAAATAATCTGCAGACACTAGTTTTAGCAGACAACACTTTTAGGCGGACATGATTATCCTAAATTGTTTATTAGCTAAGAATTTTACAAACATTACTTATATTAGCGATAATGGTGGAGCTGGACAGTACTATGCCTTCTCCAAGCTGCACGGTGAGAGCCAACAGTATGGTGGTAACTGTGGCCTTTTCCAAGGCCAAGGCTCTTGCTGCCTGTATCTCCCTTTGTGTGTAGACTGATCTGGTGATCCACTGGGTGACAGCTTTATGGAACAGATCAATGAGGATAACCTCAAAGAATTTGTATGTGGGATCTTCACCAACCCACTAAGAATTCAGGACTGGTAGAGCCTCACAGTAATGTCCTTCTCCCTCCTTGGCAACAGACTGAAGGGTTCCAGCAAATTTTAGCTCATTAACATCACAATGGACAGGTTTGCCATAGGTAGCACCCTTAGGAACTGGGTGTTTGAGGACACCATGGCACACATGAATCCGATATACGACATAATTTTGCTTGGCCTTGCGTCACTTATCAGGCTGGTTGGGGTGAGGGCTGACGGTACTGCCAGCAGCGCACCCTGAGAAGAAAGTGCATTACGTTGGACTGCTTCCTCCTTAGCACCTGTAGGTACTTGTAAGGGCCCATCTTGGCTTACCTGATGGCTGTGGCCAGACAGAAGGGCACTGGGAGGGTTTTAGTATATACAGGTATGTGTTGCCAAAGAGGATTTTAAAGCAGGTTTGTGACATCGTTGGGCCTGAGCTTTAGAAAGATTCAGCATCCTTGGGCAGGGACTCCTACTGATAGCAGGCACACCACTTGTACCTGGGGTTGCTGGAAGATTGGGCTCTTGTTAGAGTTCCCAGCCTGTTGTGAATGATTTAGACTACTTGATGAATACATTATTCCCAGGAGAAGGAAATTAGAACTATTGTCTGAGTTCCATGATGATATCTCTGAAGTTTAATATATCTTAAAGCCATTTCTCTTTGCTCCCCCCAAAATACTTTCATGGACAAAAGAATCCTTTTTTTTAATTATTATTTTTTAAGATTTATTATTTATTGTTAGAGAGAGAGGGAGAGAGAGAGAAAGAGAGAAAGGGAAGGCCCAGAGCAGCCTCCATAGTTGTACATTATTAGTTGTGACAGTTCCATTCCTAACAGGTGGATGTGGGGTATGTGGGGTGGGAACTGAACTGGGGGCCTCCCGCATGGGAGGAGAAAACCTTTGCCACAGGGCTTGGAGGTTACCAGTTGTGCTGCAGTTCAGCATATGGGTTTGCAAGGACCAGGGCCAGGATTTGATCCCTGGACCTTGAGGTTGCAAGGTGAGCGCTTAACCTGCTGAACTATCCTAGCATCCCCTAAAAAGAATCCTTTCTGAACTTAAAATTGTTTTTTTGTCTCTTTGACCCATGTAGCCATGGAGAAAACTCCTAAGTGGTGCTATAGGAGTGACAATCATACCTAGCATTTATTTAGTGCTCTCTGTATGCTGTTTTTTGTTTTTCCATTTAATCCTCACAGCAATCCTGTGAGATAAGAGGGATATTCCCATTTTACAGATGAAAAAGTAGAGGCTCAGAGCTCAAGAAATACAGTTCGTAAGTGTCACAGTTTGGTATGAATCTACATTGATCTGACCACACAGCCCATACTCAGGTGTTCTCCATGTGAATGACAAAGTGTACCTGTCCTCTCCAGTCCCCAAGTGGTATATCAGGGCAGTATTTTTCTCTAATCCATTTTAGAGTATAAACCTTTCAGGGTTAGAACTTCAGAAAGATTCAGTAATATATGTTTTAAAGACTTGGGAGGGGGTGGGGGACTTGGACCCATCCTCAATCTAACTCTGGCAGGAAAGAGGAGAGCTGAAAAATGCTGTTATCTTGGCTTGGCAATTTATAGTCCTCTGGTGGCTGCTAGGATTAACAGTGTATTGTCTCCTGGTCTTTTGTTTCGGTTGTTAATGAACAGCAGCTCTTCTGTCATGATTCGCTCTGCTCTCTTGCCTCCTGTGTCTACCATTTAAGTGGTGCTTCCTGCGTGACCTGGACTGTCTCAGGTCCTCCTTGGCCACAGGTGACTTGTAAGTCTGACTCAGGGTTACTCTCTTTGGAGGGAAAACAATCATCAGCCCCAGGGATTTTTGTCTCTGCAAAAGCCAGGGGAGAACATTCTTTATAAAACAAGCTACTTTGCCTTCTCTGTTTTCCAGCTTTCTGTACTTTTGCTGATAATGTGTAGAGAGAAAGCACTTGTTCCTTTGCCCTGTTTTATCAAGGGGTGTGCATGCAGTGTGTCTGAGATGCTGTCTTTTGACCCATGAAACAAGGTGTTTGTGTGTGTAAACATATGTGTGTTTTTAACTAGATTTTTTATATTAACCTTTGGACAGATGGGTACATAATACCCAGAAAGCAGTATGGTACAAGCAAGAGATAACAAACTGGGGGCCTGGCCATCTTAGGAGTTTGGGCATTATTCTAATGGAAACCCAACCAACCATACAAACAAACTAAAATACTTTGGTTTCTTTGTCCCTACTCTTTTTATGAATCTGTGTAGAAATACATTATGTTAAATTATGGTATTCATATATGTTTGTCCTAAAATATTGAGGTATATTTAAAGAAGTTGATATAAGTAGAATTGTTTCCTTAACCTTAACTTCTTTAGCTCCTAGAATTTGCCAGGCCGTAGTTCCCTGTGCCTTCGTTTTCACCCAAGCAGCCTTTTATTTCCTATTCTTTGTTGAAAGGGGCGCATCATAACTGAACATACTCCTCTTTAGTGCCACTTCTGCAATGTTCTGTACAGGCAGTTATGGCTGTCTTTTTTTCTCTTTGATCATTTTATTTTAGTAAAGAAATTTTCAGTTACAGTTTACATTCAGTGTTATTTTATATTAGTTTCAGTTGTACAGCATAGTGGTTAGACATTTATTTAATTTATGAAGTGATCCCCCGATTAGTCTGGTACCCACCTGGTATTTATTATTCCCAATGTTGTACTTTACATCCCATGACTATTTTCTATGGTGTCTCTTATGTTAACTTGCTTAAAGCCTCTTTATGTACAGTAGGAAAGTTGGCCTCACTCAATGAGAAGTGTGTCTTTATTCAGATACAAATTTTCCTGTTTTGCCTGCAACCTTATCACTCTCTGACTCTACTGATCTCCCTTCCAAGTTGGAGTGCCTTTAGCCGTCTCTAGATGATGCTCAGGTTGAGTTGTGTCTGCAGCACTTTCTCTTGGAGTTAGACAGCAGGTGACTTTGCTTTGGTTTGGGTGACAGTTTGGGAGCAATACAACATCAGAGACATAGCCTTGAGTTTAAATTAATGCAGAATATTTGAGCAGGAACCAACAGGAAAGAAAAATGGAAGCAGGTAGTCATATTTCATTCTGTTGGGGTACATTTTTCTTCTCATGGGGCTTGCCCTTGAGAACAAAACATATCAAATGTTAAATCAAAGGATATTTTTGTAGTCATGCTAGGAATAGAAAATAATGCAAAGACTTCCTTCTTGAGGCAAATATTTTGCTGGAAGGTTATAATCAAAGTCAGAAGGAATTCATAGCCACAGCTTTTGGTAAAGCTGTAATCATTTAAAATTAATTATTTTAAAACTTTTCACTTAATATCTCCTTTGTTTTCTCTTAGCGTGTCTCTTGGGTTTTTCTTCAAGTCACCCCATCCAGGTTGGAATAAGATTTGGGCAGGCATTCCAGGAAGCAATCTGTAAATTAAGCCCTGGGACATATTCCTCACTCTGCTCTGTCACTGTTGGCTGGAGCCTCAGCCAGTCTGCAGATGAGGCACCCTGTGTTGGATATTGAGTCTGTTCCTTTTGATTAGTAGGCCTCTGCTTCTCGCATAACCTGGAGTCACCAGTCCTGGTGAGGTGGAGCCTGGCATTTCTGAGGTGGCCTTAGGGTGGGGTGGAGAGTGGAATAAGCCCACAGGGGCTGGGTTCAGCTGTACCTCATGCCTCCACTGCTCTTCTGCAGGCTGGCTCTCACCTGTTGTTCCCAGTAGCCTCACAAGGAGTCACCACAGGGACAGAGACATCTGAATCATTCTTTGTGGGCCTGACACATAGTAAATATTCAATAATGCTTTTAAACATTTTCTAAAACTGTTTTGAGAGAGAGTTGGGGGTGGGGGGTGGGGGAGAAGGAGAAGTAGGGAGGGCCCAGAGCAGTTTCCATAGTTGTATATCATTAACTGTGACATGGTTTTATTCCACACAGGTGGATGTGGGGCCACGCAGAGTGGGAGCTGAACTAGGGCCTCCCACATAGGAGGCAGGAACCTTCTCAGCCTTGCCATCCCAGTGGTTACCAGTTGTGCCACAGCTCAGTATATGGGATTTGTATGGGCTGGGGCCAGGAATTGAACCCCAGACCTCATGATTATGAAGCAAGCGCTCAACTGTTGAGCTATCCCGGCACCCCCATGTTTTTAAAACATTTGTATTGAGATATACTTCATGTTTACTGTGAAGTCATCTATTTCAAGTGTACACTTCAGTGGTTTTCAGTATATTTATAGAACTGTGTAGCCATTGCACAATCTAAGTTGAGAATATCTTCATCATTACAAAAAGAATCCCCATTAACAATCACTCTCCATCCTCCTCCACTATTCTGCGTAATGCCTCTATAAATTTGCCTTTTGTGGATATTTCATATAAATGGAATCATACAATATATGGCCTTTTGTGTCTGGTTTCTTTCACTTAGTGTAATACTTTCAAGGTTCATCCATGTTGTAGCATAAACTATACTTCATTCATTTTTTGAAAATCTATTTTTATTTAAATTGTGGTAAAGTATGTATTACAAAGAATTACCACCTTTAAAAAAATGTTAAATTTATATGGGTGACATTGGTTGGTAAAAATTACATAGGTTCCAGGTGTACAATTCTACATTACATTGTCTGTGCACTGCACTATGTGCTCACCACCCAAACTGAAACTATATGCCCAGTAACCATTAACTCCCCCTTTCCCTCTCCTATCTGTACTTCATTTCTTTTCATGGCTAAATAGTATTCCATTATATGGATAGACTACTTTTTTGTTTTTTAATCCATTTCTCAGTTGAAGGACATTTGGATTGTTTCTATTTTTTGGCTATTATGAATAATTCTGCTATGAACATCGGTGTGTAAGCATTTATGTGGATGTATGTTTTCATTCTCTTGGGTACATACATACCTGGAAATGGAATTGTTGGCTCATAGGGTAACTCTGTTTCTACTTTTTGAGGAAATAACAGATTGTTTTCCATAACAGTTGCACCATTTACCAGCTAAGCGTGAGGATTCTAATTTCTCTACATCTTCACCAAGACTTGTTATTGGTCTGTCTTTGGGATTATAGTCATCATAGTGGATGTGAGGTGGTATCTCATTGCATTTCCCTGATGGCTAGTGATGTTTAACATGTTTTCACCTGCTTGTTGGCCATTTGTACATCTTCTTTGGAGAACTCTGTTCAGACCCTTTGCCCATTTTTTAATTGGTTTATTTGGCTTTTTAATGAGTTGTAAGAGTTCTTGGTACTCAATTGGTAATCTGGATACCAATCCCTTACTTGATATACGAGGGCTGTCCAGAAAGTATCCAGCCACGTGATATGAAAAATAGAGGCATTTGTGGCTGGATTTTTCCCAGACAGCCCTCGTATGATTTGCAAATATTTTCACCCATTCTTTGGATGATCTTTACTCAGTAATATTTGAATTAAACAAATAATTGCATTGGGTTGAATTAAATAAAGGAATATACAGTGATCCCTCGTTTTTCGCGGTTAATAGGGACCAGAACCTTCTGCGAAAGCTGAAAAGCCGCGAAGTAGGATTTTCCCCTAGGAATTTTCTTGTATGCGGGTACAAGAATGTTTTAAATATGTAAACAGTATTCATACTTTACTCATTTAAGACAAAAATGACAACAGTATACGTATTTACTTAAACGTGTCAGTGCTAATTAATAAGGTTAATTACAAAACCTTATACAGTAATAAACATTAATCAACATTGCTTTCTGAGAGAGGCGAAGAGTCTTGTGTTGGTGGCG
>PVKE010051072.1:0-10752 GCA_004027555.1 Craseonycteris thonglongyai
TCTCTCTCTCTCTCTCTCTCTCTCTCTCTCTCTCTCTCTCTCCCTCTCCCTCCCTCTCCCTCTCCCTCTCCCTCTCCCACTCCCTCTCTCGCTGTCTTTCTCTGTTTGTCAAAAACAATAAAATAAATCTTGAAAGAAAGAAAGAAAGAAAGAAAGGAGGGAGGGAGGGAGGGAGGGAAGGGAGGGAGGGAGGAAGGAAGGAAGGAAGGAAGGAAGGAAGGAAAGGAAGGAAGGAGAAAGAAAGAGAGAAGGAAGGAAGGGGAAAGAAAGAGAGAGGAAGGAAGGAAAGAAGAAAGGAAGGAAGGAAGAGAGAAAGAAACATGGAGTAATTGCTGAGTAAGGTATAGATCTTCCTGCAGGTAATAACTATAAACTCTGGACATAATATAAAAAGTCACAAGCAAGTGAGTGATGCAGTTTCTTACGGGAACATCATGTTCATAGGACAGAAATTGTCTGACAATTAAGTTTGAAAACTTGCCACCGTACACTTATTTTGGCAGCACTGTACAAGCAAATTGGTAAGGTTTCATGACCTTGGTGTATCAGTGTCTCACCACTGTGTTCCTGTCAATGTCTGGTGGCATCTTTCTAAGTGGTGTTCATTACTGTTGTTGCGTGTTCTTGTGTGCTATCACAATAATGTTGGAGCTTCAATTAGAGCAATGCATATACATTAAATTTATTGTTAAATTTGGCAAGAGTGGAAGGAAAATCAGGGACGTTAGTTTAAGTTTATGGGGCTAATTCCATGAAGAACGTGGCAGTGTGCAAGTGCATTAAACATTTTCTGAGGGAAGAGAAAGCATCATTGATAAAGAGATCAGGGTGGCCAGTAACAATCTTCAGCTGACTGTGAGAAGCTTAGTAGCACACAAGAAGCTTAGTAGAACAACACCATCCAACAGAGAAATAGTTAGGAAAATCTGGACTGAAAATCTTGGCATAAGAAAGGTGTGTACTGCAACCATTGTTTGTAATAGCTCCAAAATGGAAAAAAAAACTTGTGGTAGTCATATGCTGGAACACTATACAAAGAATAGGAATGAACTACATACAACATAGATGAACTTCACAAACCTAATACTGTATGAAAAAAAAAAACAGACTCAAACGAGTACATATTATATTATTCCATTTATATAAAGTACTAAAAAATTGCCCAAATTAATATTCTGTTTTTTGATAGGACTGCTGGTTCCACGGCTGTGTTCACTTTGTAAAAATTTATCAAGCTATACACTCATGCTTTGGAGACTTCTGTGCCTATAAGACTTAAATAAAAATGTTACGTAAATATACTGGAAATAATTGGATTAACTATTAAACAGATGTCAAATAAAATTACTTGAAAACCAAAAAAAAAAAAAGATGTGTATAAAAGTGGTCCTGAAGGAGCTTACTGATGAACAAAAGGAAAGGAGAGTTGAAGTTTGCCCAGACCTTTTGGAGAGGAAAGACAATATTTTGGGCCATGGAATCACTGGTGATGAAACATGAGTATACTAATATAACCCTGAAACTAAGTGTCACAGTGCACACACAATTAAAGTCAGCCAATTCTGCATGATCAAAAAAGTTCTGTCAGTCCACATCAAGAGTCAAATTGATGTTGCTACCCTTTTTTGATATAATATGGATTGCTCATTATGAACTTGTACCAAGTGGACAAACAGTCAACCAAGTCAACTATTTGGAAGTGCTGAAACAGTTGCATGAAAACTAAGACAAAAACAACCTGAACTTTTCACCAACAACTCATCAGCCTTGCATCATGACAATGCACCTGCTCACAGGGCACCATCTATGAGGGAGGATTTAGCCAGTAAACAAGTAACTGTACTGGAACACCCTCCCTACTCACCTGATCTGGCCCCCAGTGACTTTTTTCTTTACCCAAAGATTTTTTTTTAAGTATTGAAAGGAAGATATTTTTGTGACCTTGAGGATATCAGGGTAGTGTGACAACTCTAGTGGCCATTTCAGAAAAAGTGTTTCAAAAATTGATTTGAAGGGAGGATTTTTGGTGTTGGTGTATAGCAGGGGTGTCAAACTCAATTAAAACACAGGCCATTTGGTGCAACAGGCAAGATTCACGTGGGCAACAGCACATTTACAAACGTCGCCAGAACTGAGTCAGCGCGTTTATACAAGCCCACAGGTCCCCAGGAAAGGTACTGGGCCTCATGTATACTCGTCTTCGGTAGTTAGAGGGTTAACGAGGGAATTGTGTGTACGGTATTGCCTCGATCTCCCCTAAGTGCTATTTTCTTCATAACAACTTTTTTTATTTTCATTTTTTTTCAGAGCATCATGGGCCACAAAAAATTACCTCGGGGGCCACATGCGACTCCACGGGCCACCAGTTTGACACCCCTGGTGTATAGCTTCTCAAGGAGAGTTCTTTGAAAGGTGACCACAGTGATATTCAGCAACTAGGTATATAGCATTTTTTCAGAGTGAGTTTTCATTATTGTACGTTTAGCCTGGACAAGGTATTTAGTAGGGCAGTGACACTGAGGGCAATGGTAGAAAATCTTTTGGTTGCAGAGGGTAGTCTCACAGCACTAAGAATACTTATTCCTAGGAAGTCAGTATCCATGTCATCTTGATGAGCATTGGGGATGGGGTAATACCATACCATAACCATAAGATCTGAGTTGATCTTGAACTTTTTCCAAAAAAGAGACAGCAGGTAAATGAAAGGTGGTCACATCTTATGGACTTCATTGTGAAAAAATAAAACAACAACAACACTCTAAATCATAGCTATCCTATGAACTACCATAATCTGAGTTTTGCCTTTTGTCTCAATTTTGTTTTTGGCATCTAGTATAACACCTACATAAGCTATAAAAAAAAAAGTATTAATAGTTATCTTATACATGTTCAGTAATTATAAACTGCTATATACACACAAAAGAACCCAAGCACAGTATAACATTATTATGACTAATATCATTAGCAAATAGGTAAAAACAATGAAACAAAATAGATTCTGAGTTCAATATCAATCCATAGGTATACAGGTCTTGGAATAATATACATAGGTATACTATTCCAGTGTCTTGGGATAGCTGACTACCTCTGGTGTCAGCGGCTTATAAAACATCTTTAGTAGAATTATAAAAAGATTAAAATGAGTGAAAGTCTATTTCATATTTAAGAATTAGAATATTTAATATTGTCAAGATTTTAATTATCTCCCAAATTATCTATAGATTCAATGCAACCCCTTTGAAAATCCTGTCAGACATTTTTTAAGACATTGAGAAGTTGATTTTAATGTTACATGTTAAAACAATAGACCCAGGATACCTAAAACCATTTGAGGACTTAACAATAATTAAAGAATTTATACCATCTGATTTCAAGACTTACTATAATGCTGCAGTCATTTACACAGTGTGATATTTGCATAAAGGTAAAGACATATAACACCAGTGGAACAGCATAGAGAGAAATAGAGCTATACTTCTAAGGGTCAGTCAATTTTTTTCTACCAAGATTTCAGAGTGATTTAATGGGAAAAAGTGATAGTTGGTTCAACTAACAGTGCTGAGGAAAATGGATGTCCGTGTGTACAAAACAGAACCTCGCCACTCACCTCACAACAAAAACAGAATTAACTCACAGTGAGTCATACACATAATGTAAGTGGTAAAATTATAAAACTTCTAAAAATCTATTTTTGATGTGTGTGAAACTGGATTAGGCAAAGATATCTTAAGCAACAACAGGAAAGTATAAAAAATAAAGAAAATTAGATGGAATAGACTTCAGCAAATTTTCTATATGTTTATTACTGAAAAACACACTTAAAGTAACTAGAAAGCAAGTTGCAAATCTTAGATTTGCAAATCTTAGGGATTGTATCCACTGTATAAGGAAATATTATGATTCAATAAGAAGACAAACATTAAAACAAAATATGAACAAATTATTTGAATGGACATGCTATAAGAAAAGACTATATAGGGGATGCCGGGATAACTCAGCAGGTTGAGCACTTGCCTTGCAACCATTCAGGAGGCCCCCAATTTGATTCCTGCCCCACATGTCCCCACATCCACCTGTGGGAATGAAACCGTATCATAACTAATGATGTACAACTAGGGAGACTCCTCTGGGCCTCTCTCTCTCTCTCTATCTCTCTCTCGTACATACCTTCTCTCAAACAATAACATAAATGTTTTAAAAAAATATGTATGTGACTGAACAATCCTATTCCTAAGTATTTACACAAGATAAATGAAAATATACAAAGTTTGACAATTAAGGTCATGAAATCATCCTAGGAAAAGTACTACACACCTTATAGCTGAATATCACTAGGTCACCTTCATAGTACTCCCTTGGGAAGCTCTGCACTGATAGCAGCACCTAGTCCACCCCTCAAAGAAATTTTGGAACTTGTTTCTGGAACAGCCATTAGAGGTGCCATTGTATTACCCTTGATGTCTTCAATGTCAGCCAAATATCTTCCTTTTAATATTTCCTTTACCTTTGGCTAAAGAACAAAGTCACTGGGGGCTAGATCAGATGAGTTGGGAGGGAGGGTCTTCTAATATAGTTATTTGTTCACTGGCTAAAAGCTCTCTCACAGACAGTGCATTGATACATTGTCACATTGTCATGATGCAAGAGCCATGAGTTGGTGAAAAGTTCAGGTTGCTTTCATCTAACTTTTTTCATGCAGCCTTTTCAGCACTTCTATTTGTCCACTTGGTACAAATTCATAATTAACAATCCCTCTGATATCAAAAAAGTTTACCAACATCATTTTGACTCTTGATGAAACTTTTTTGGTCATGGAGAATTGGCTGACATCCATTGTACACTTTGATGCTTTGTTACAGGTTTGTATTGGTTCACCCATGTTTCACCACCAGTGATAAGATAGCCCAAAACATCATCTTGCCTTCCCAAAAGGTCTAGGCAAATGTCAATTCTCCTTTGCTTTTGTTCATCAGTAAATTCTTCCGGGCCGATTTTTGTGCACACCTTTCTCATGCCAAGATTTTCAGTTCAGATTTTCCTGTTTCTTTATCAATGTTGACTTGGTCTGTTATACCTCTCACAGTCAGCTGATGATTTTGACTCACAATTAGATACATTTTTGCAATATACTCAACAGTTCTGCTTGTTACTGGCTGCCCTGACCTCTCTTTATCAGTGACACTTTCTCTCCCCTCAAAAAGAAAAAAATTTAATCCATTTATTCCCATAAACTTGGACTGATATGTCCCTGATTTCACTTTCACTCTTGACAAGTTTAACCACAAGTTTAATGTTTGTTCATTGCTCTAATTCAAGCTCCAACATTCTTGCTACAGCACACAAAAATAAGCAACAACAATAATGAATGCCACACTGATATACCAAGGTTATGAAACCTTACCCAATTGTTTGTACAGAGCTACCAACATAAATGCATGGTGGCAAGTTCATGGACTTAATTGTCAGACCTTGTATGATTGTGCAGGAAGATATGCAAAAGAAAACAGGGCATGACTCAGATCATTGGAACCAGGGCTTTGGGATCTCATCTAATTCTGTCTAAAAATTTCCTATATCAAGAGGCAATTTCTCTAAATCTCTGTTTCTTCATTTAAAAGCAAAATGAGGGGATGCCGAGATGGCTCAGCAGGTTGAGCACTCATCTCGTTGCCCTGGGATCCAAGGATTGTATCCCAGCCCCAGCCCATGGGGATCCATATGCTGAAATGGGGTGTGCCCCCAGTTCAGGTCTCTCTGGGGTGAGCTTCCCATGCAGGAGACCCCCTGCCAGGTTCCTGCCCTGCACAACTATGGAGACTGCTCTGGGCCCTTCTGTCTGTCTGTCTGTCTCTCTCTCTTTTTCTCTCTCAAAACCAATAAAAATAAATCTTAAAAAAATAAAAAATAAAACAAAATAAAAGCAAAATGAGAGACTTGTTTAGATGAGATCTTTCTACTATATTTCTTGCTGATGTGAAACATGACTAATTTATTATAACCTGAGGATCCCTAAATCCCAGTCTCCTTGTCAACAGCATTCCAAGAAACCAGTACCAATTGTTAAATTGTGACTTGGGAGAAAGTTTTTGTTATTGCTACTCTAGAAAATAAGTAAATCAGTATAACCAGTCTGAATAGGGTCTCAGAATCATTTCTGAATTGATGCTTATTATAGTGCTAGATGGTTCTATTAGGCTAGCTCAAGATGGAGAATGAAATAACAACTTCTATATGGCAAGCTGATGTATTGATAGAACAAAACAAGTACAAGGAAGATGAAAAAATACAAAAAAAATAAACAAACAAAAAAAAATAAACAGTAAGTTTTTGCTGAAGCCAAGCTTTGGAATGTGATCTAAAGGTAGAATTCAAATAAGCCTACTAACATTTCATTGGCTTGCTCCTGTCCTTCCTCATACATAAAGTCTTTTCTGATTACTGCATACAGAGTAATTTATCACCTCTGAAATCCTTGCTATTTCTGGTCATTCATGCAGCATGATACTGATACTGTCTTATAATAAAATTACATTCATATAAGTATTACCCCAAGCTGTGTTTTAGCTCAGCTGAAAATTGTACCATGATCAAGTAGTGATGTCTGCCATGGGCCAAGAGAATATGTCATGTGCCACCCCCCATTTTCCAAACACTGTTAAGTGTTGTATAAATATTATCTTATTGAACTGTAACAACAATACTCTCAAGTAGTGATTATTTTCTCCATTTTGCAAATGTTAAATCTGAATTTCTGAGAAGCTGTATAAGTTTCTCAGAGTTCCACTCCACCTCCATTGCTAATGATGAAATGGGACTTCAAAGCTTGAATTTTCTCCACCATCTCTTACTGATTCTCTTTGTAACACTACCTCCCAACACTCAGTTCCTGGCAAGTGCCTAGCACAAAATATGTTCTTAATAAACATTTGTATAGATTTAATAAATGAGAGGCTGTCCAAGTTGGCATGCAGCAGCTTAAAATAGGAAGGTTAATTTTTAGACACTGAAGGTGAGGGCAAGTCTGAATCACAATGACAGGATTTTTTTTTAAGTTATCCATGTTTGAAAATAAAGTATTTGCATGTCTATAGTGCACAGGGAGTTGTGGCCAAATAAACATCTTTTCAAATGATTAGATAACAGGAGACTCATTTTCAGTACACACAAGACAATACTAAAATCTATACCATATTTAATCTATAATTCTTTTTATGACAAAAAAATGCTATCAATTAAAATTTTAACCATATTACTCCACACTTAAAATTTTTCAGTGGGTAGGCCAGCATTTCAAAGTCCATAGTTCATCCCTAAATGTTCTTCATCTGATCAATACCTTTACCTTTAGTCCTGTGTCTATTCACTCATATGACTAGCTTCACCTCAGTCATACCATTATTTTAAGCATTCACGTATCACATAGTTTTGTATCTTCTCCCTGTATTTACAGTATTCTTTTTCTCTGAACTGCCCTTTATTTTCCCCTATTCTTTAACACAAATTTAAAACTTAGCTCACCTTGCAACTCTTCTCTGACCCCCTGAGCCTAGTTAACGTTTCTTCATTCTTGCTTAGAATAGAACCCTGGATTCATCAGGACATCTTTTTCATTGTATTGTTGGTTGCATTTTTACTTTCTCCTACCTGAGCATAAACTCTTTGAAGACACAGGTGAAATCTTATTTTATAGCTATAGCACCCAGGATACTCTCTGGGATATAGTAGGAGTTTAACAATTATTTTTAGAATTAATAAATATTAGTTCTGTTTCTGGATGATCCATGGATGTAAAGGAGATAAGAAAAATATCAAGTATTTGTTGTTTGTTTTTTGTTCTGGGGGAAGGCCAGTTTTTCCGGGAGATGTAATAATTTATCTCCGAGTTTCTCATGTGTAATTTTCCACTCTTAGTATTTTTCTCCTATCTGCTGTTGGAGGATGCTAGGGTGATGTTGAGTCCTCAATACAGTGGAGCCACAAAACAGAAGTAGCCTGTGTCACTGAGTTACTGCCTGGAGAAGAACTTGTATAGAGGCAGCACATTAGAAACATCCATACTATATGTTAAATCATTGGCATTGGGGGATTATCCATTACAGAAGCTTATGTCATTTATCATGACTAATATAGTAAAATAAGAATTCTATTTGTGGGGAAGCCGGGATGGCTCAGTGGGTTAAGTGCTCACTTTGCAGCCCCGGGGACCGAGGACCGAATCCCGGCCCTGGCCCATGTGGACCCATATGCTGAACTGGGGAGTGCCCCCAGTTCAATTCTCACTGGGGTGAAGACCCAGCCCAGTTCCTGCCCTGTGCAGCCCCACTCCCACCTGTGGAATAAAACTATGTGGAAAAACAAATGATGTGCAACTATGGAGACTGTTCTGGGCCCTCCCCCCCCCTTCTCTTTGTCTCTGTCTCTGTATCTCTCTCTCTGTCAAAAACAATAAAAATAAATCTTAAAAAAAAAAGAAAAATAATTATATTTGTACCTATATTGCTCATATACAGGGTTCCACAGACATCTGTAAATGAAACTTTTAAGGCCTTAAGGGAGAATCATTCAGTTAAATAGCTCTTATTAAATCTTTTCACTGTAAAGATGTTCATAAAAGAGAAACTGGGCATTGCAAAGAAAACATTTCAGAATAGAGCAGAGAGGGTGCATACTCAGAGGGGCCCTGAGATGGTGTGTGTGTGATATGAGAGGTATTAGTATACCTACAGAATGGTTTTTGCCAGCCTCTTTGCCTTACCCATAGGGCTCATGTATCTACAGAAAGAACAGAAATGTAGCTTACTTGGCCCTTTTAGTGAACAGCTAGGGAGAAAACAAAGACTATAACATAAATGAACCATGAGGATTTTGTGAGTAGAAAAAGCAAAATAAAGTATGTGTGACAGGGGAGGGGGATTCCTGCAACATATTCCTCAAAGGGGGCCTTTCTTCCCACCAACATGCTCCTTTCCTGATCCTTCCTACTCCCAACTCCTGTTTTTCTTCCTGCAAGGGCTGGTGTTTCTGCTACTAAAATTATACTCTGTTGAAGTATCTACTAAGTGTGACCCCAGAGGTGTGGTTCCTGGTAGACAAGAAAGGAGAGAAAACCAAGGAGTGAGAGCAGTTATATATGCAAAACAGCCTAAGGTTGGCCACTGTCAGTATCATTAACCAAGGATGGCCTTTCTTTGATATTATAGAGAACATTTGATTTAACTCTATTTCAGTTGCATAGGATCTCAAAATAGCATATGAGAAAAGATAATGCAAAGGTATATGCATATCGTAAGAACTTAGGAATTACCAGGTATAATCAGACTTGTGGCTTGGTACCTATTGAGCACCAAACAGAGATCACTCGGTTCTCAAGAGTTTATCTTCAAATGTTAATGCAGAGGATATCTGTTGGGGTAACCTCTCAGTTCTCTGCAATTCTCTCTTATTAACACCTCTGTGACAGTCAGAAAAATATACTACTCATGTTGTCGCAAATGTCAGTATTTCATCTTTATTGCTGAGTAGTATTCCATTGTGTATTGAGAACATCATGTTAAATGAAATAAGTCAGACAGGGAAAATAATTAAGAACCATATGACTTTACTTATGTATGGAATATAAAATTGAAAGTAACAAAGAAACAAAAACTCATAGACAGTTAATAGTTTAGCGATTACCTGAGGGTAAGGAGGGAGGGTTTGGCAGAGGAGGGAGGGGGACTCAAATATATGGTGATGGAAAGAGAACTGACTCTGGATTGTGAGCACACAATACAATACATAGACAATGTAATGTAGAATTGTACACCTAGAACCTATGTAATTATACTAACCAATGTAACCCCAATAAATTTAACAATAAACACACACACTACTAAGCTCTTCAGCTGTGAGGAATTTAACTAATGAATGACCGCAGCTGCCTTGCTCTGTGTCCACCACAACATTCATACCCAAGGCTATCCTTCCCACAAAGGGCTCTCGCCAATGACTGAATATGGCAGGATTAAGGCAGGCTACTGCTTGCTAGATTGAAAACATTTTCTGATTCTTGACTTTGGCTCAAGGACTCCCAAAGTCTTGGCCAAGACTCTTAATCCTGCGATTTTAGATTCAGCCACTCCAACCTTGCCTCCTTTCTCTTCCTCATAAAGATTATACCTGCATTATGGCGTCCTCTGTGCCTTCCTCTTATTCTTCACAGGTGTTTTCCATAGTAAATGGGGAAGTATGTGTGATGTTTTCTCAACATCTGGTTCTTAGAAGGCCCAAACTACCGTATTTTCCGGCGTATAAGACGACCCCCTAATTTTACAGTTAAAACATAGGTTTAGGCCTATATTCGCTGTATAAGACTACCCCCCACTTCTGAGGCAACATCAGTTCTTTTTTTAATTAAATTTTTAATGAATGACATTTATCGAACATACCGTAGTATACCATACATTGATACGATAAATGGAAGGTCTCTTCACAAACGGCAATGCCATGAACTTGACCGAGAAACAAGAAATCCAAAAGAGAACATTAACAATGATGGCGGAAGAAAATGAGGCCGGAGAGAGAGCAAGATGGCGGCATGAGAGGAGAACCCAGACATCTACCTGGGAAGGGACTTACGAACAAAAAGGAACCCACAGGGGAAACCCTGAGAAGCACCCTCAACTGAGAGAACCACACAACGCAGAACAACACACAAAGGTTAGAGGAAAAAGGGGAGAGCGGGAGAGGGAGGGAGAAGGAGCAGTTTGGGGA
>PVKE010051073.1:0-10756 GCA_004027555.1 Craseonycteris thonglongyai
ACCCATTTGCGCAACAGGCCTTTTCACTGGGGCTAGGAACTGTTTTCAGCCAGCATCACAGATTACTCTTTGTGGACTGTCCAAGGAAAACACTTTGAAGAATATGGGTCTAGAATTCAAAAACTATTGTACAAATCACAATAGCTGCCTAATGTAGTTCCCTGTCTGATGTCTGCTCGTTTCCTACTGATACTACCCTCTGCTTTCATATCCAGCTGGGCATTTTGAACTAATTCAAATTTGCTCAGAGCCTTCAGTGACTCCCCAGAGCCCAAAGTCACTAAGCTTGGGCTTTGGGTAGTGTCAGTTTGATAAGCCAAGGTCTTCTTTGTTGTGACTTTACTCCATTACATAACTCTACCTGACATGCTGCTCCTCAGATCTTATCAAAACCATCTAGCTATATTCTTTACAAACCCATGTATGTGACCACTTCTGGGCCTCAGTCATATTTATGAATTCTGTCCGCCCACAGTACAGTTAGTGAGTAGTCAATATTTCTGTATGAGTGAGATACTACACGGACGTGGGCCAACTCTGAACAAAATTTTGCATTGTTATTAAACAGAAAAAATAAGAATCAGTTAATATTTAAATATATATAGAATTGACTTGTGTTTGTATCTAAATTGTATATGTATATTTCTCATTATAATTTTGTGAGCTGTAATATTTTTTAGCAAATTATAACAGCAGTATTTTAGTTTGTGCCAAAAAAGTACAAATGTTCTCCAAAGATTTTTAGTATCAGAGAAAAATATGCAGTAATTAAACCCTCATCAAATTTTCTTGGTTTCAATAATGACTACAACTTGTAGTTAACAGTAGGCTGAAAGAACCTTCTGATGGTGAATTATCATATACAAGCTTACATTTTAAAACTCTGAGAGGCAGAAAAAAGTCACTGAAAATGCAAAATTGTGGACCTTTTAAAGTGCAGATTCACATTTTAGAAGGTAGGGTGCCTTCAGCATGAGATGTAGGGTGACAGGTCACCAATGGAACACCCTAGGGCATGCCACCAGAGTGAATTCACAACCTTCTAGATATGGTATGAAGTTTTATTTCTGATGACTTTCTCAGTCCCTCAGAGACAGACACTCACAAAATGAAGAGAGACATTTATCAGGTCTCCATTTGTAGTCAAAATGTGGTGTCCCAGTCTCCTGGCCTCCTTAGAGTGAATTTCATACAGAAAGCCAAATTATAGTGCTGAAGTTGCCGATATGGTGAATACAGAATCAGAGTAGGAGAAGATGAGTGACTGCACAATGAAGTAGCTGTGACTGTTAGCCTGAAGTCACCTGATCCACTGGTACTAGGTGAGTTTAGTCCTCAGATGTTCTTGGATGAGCAATCTTAACTTCAGCGCTGATTCTTGGCTTCTCTAGGATTTTTGATGACTTTCTTTTTTTTTTTTTAAGATAAAATCAATACAGTTTTCCCTGAAGTATCTTTAAGCTCAATAATATTATTTTCCCTGAAGTATCTTTAAGCTCACTAATAAGGATAGACTTTCCAAGACATAATGATTTTCTACAGCATCTTTTCCAGTAATTCAGCTTAAATATTCAGTTGGTATTAAATAAGTAACTGCTCTGTGCTGTGGATAGTTTATGCTTTTATCCTTTCACATGTGGGTTACAGTTCAAGCCTCATAATTTTCAATGTTTCTTTTGTGTTACCAAGGCAATGGGAATACATAATTATAAATTTGAGAAGTAGAGAAAATCAAAAAGAAAAAAAAAATCAAGCCAAATCTCATCTGTGATTGTAACTACTCTTGACGTTAAGGTTTTTATACATTTAGTCTTTTCTTGTTTTTCCCACTTCAACATAGAAAATATTATTTATTTTTAAGTATACATGTAATGTTGGAACATGTTCTTATAAAAATTTCAAACAATGTGTGCAAACTTGTAGCTCACAGCTCCATCTCATCTACCTCTCTAGAGTTAATCACTTAAGTCAGTTCACTTCAAATTAGTTTCTCCTCATGTATAAACACAGATGAAAATGAAATCATACTTTATATGTTTCTTTATAACAAGTTTTTCATATATAATTTTATGACCTTTCCCATGTCATTACATATTCTTTTCCAGCTTGATTTAGAAGCTGTTGTATGACTATATCATCAGTTATCATAAGTTTAAGTGTGCCTTTATGTATCTCTAAATAAATATCCAAGTATGTATGCTAGGATTAGAATAAAACTACAGTGTTATTTTTCTTGACCTTTATCTCTATGGACCTCATCAATGATATATGTTAGGGTCTGTGAATAAAAAGAGACACTTTCCTAGATTAATTTAATCAAGATCTGAAGGTCCGTCCTCTAGTCCTGGCAGCTCTTCTCTGTATTATTTGTACAAGTCCCAATACTTTGAGTCTTGCTCCTTCCCCTTCCCTCTAAAATCCATGCTCCATGTGGCTCATTCAAAAACATGCATTCACCATTTCTCTACCCTGGTTAAAATCTCTCAGTGTTCTACCAACATATATAGGATAAAGTTTAAACTCTTTATTGTGGTTTACAGGGATTTATGAAGATCTGTTCCTCCTCTACCTTCGTCAACATACCCCCACTCTCTCCCCACACACCTTCCATGTCTTGTTATTTCCTGCACACATACATCATGCTCCAGACGTCCCAATCACTTGTTACCTCAAATCAATACTCTCTCCCATTTCTTTGTACAGTTACACAAGTTGTCCCCTCTTCTTAGAAGGCCCTTTACAGCTTTGAACAACTGCTGAAATTCTATTTATTCTTTAAGATTAATTTCAAGTAAACCTCAAAGAACATCAAATAAATACTTTCATAATAATACTTATTTATGTATCTTAGTTGCAGTTTTACTTGTCTTCTCCTATAATAAGCTGTGTGCTTCTTGAGGCATAACTGTGTCTTACTCATTTTTGAATCAGCAGAATCTAGAGCAATGTCTAATACAGAGGATGAATTCAATGTTCACTGAATAAATGAATGACAGGTATGCTAAGTAATTAATTGAAGATAGAAACTAAAGGTAAACTCAAATACTAACAACCCTAATAATCAAAATATTTGTATGTTATTTAATTAAGTAAAAATCCCACTTCCTTGCCATCCTACTCAATTAAACACACACACACACACACACACACACACACACACTCACACTCACACTCACACTCCTACATCCTACTTGATCTTCTTTCCAGTTCATTTTCTTTCTTTTCTTTTTTTGGTCCTAATTTTCTTGGAGACACCAGTGTGTACAACATGTTTGATGTACTATATGAATAGAATAAACAATGAAAATTGATTCCTAATTCCTACTAGTTCTTGTGTTTTATCAAATTATTTATTTGTATTGGGTGCAAAGCCTACTAATATTAGAGAATCAATTCAAAATAAAAAGTGTTTAAGGGAAATTTTTCAACTAAAATTATTTTGAAAATGAAAAAAAAGACCAATAATTTGTTAGAAATATTCCAGATTAGAGACCTTTAAAACAAGTAGCAGAAGCAAAGAAGAGTCCTAAAATAGTACTGTATAAACACTGAGATATATTGGCTGCTATGATTTAAAAGTAGAAGTGGCCAATATTTTGAAGAATGATAAATTTTTGCTGTATAAGACTGAGTAGAACTTGCAATTTATCTATGATAGGATTCATCCCTTCATGTCTATATCCTTAGCCTGTCACAGAGAATTGCTCATGCTCTTCTGAGAGACAGGCACCCCATGGGACAGTTACTCTCTTGCACTGGGATACAGAGATGGTATATCACAAAAATAATTTTTCTCAACAATATTTTTAAAAATTTACAAATTAGGACAGCCATGCTTTTGTGGAATCCCACAAGGATTCTGAGAGCAACTGTACAGTCAAGGATAGGTATTCTCACAGTTAAGGGGCTTATTCTAACTGAGAAGCTATTTAGCACAGATAGCAATTATTGATCCAAAGCTAACAGTCATATCTGGTTATCTGATACGAGTAAAGTAGGGGCTAGACTTCCATTAATGTAGAGTATTTTTGTAATTAAATAAGAAATATTTAAATTGAGGATAAAACATAATAGGTGGTTCTTCTTAATAATGGTTCTGGCTAATTTCTACAGTTATTATGTTAATTTAACTATCCATAACGTTCTCTATTTTGCTAATAGTTATTCCAAATGGACCGTCACTTCATAAAAGAAGTCCATATACAAACAGGACAAAGTTAACTTTGCATCTAACTATATTTTGAAAGGGGACTTGAAATATGAATCATTAGAAAGGTGTCAGGAGATAATAACCAAATGTTTTTCCAGAGGACAGTATTTGACTTAGGTACAGATATATGGAAGATGTCAAAAACAAAAACAGAATAACAACAAAAACAAAACTCCAAGGAATATGACTATATGGAATCAAAATGGCAGACACAAAATAAAATAATGTTTCATCCTTTTAAACACAATATTTTCAAAATTAAGGGAAAAAATTTATGAGAACCATCTGATCAATGCCTGTAAAGAATGCCAGCATTTCATTTAATGCACATTGAAATTGGTCATGATTATCTAACTATCCTTGATAAAAATATAGTTACTCCTTTTCTCTCATTTATAGAAATTCAATGAACATGGGGATTCATATATATTTTCAAGTTAGTGTTTTCATTTTCTTTGGATAAATACCCAGAAGTGAAATTGCTGGGCCACGTAGTTATTTTTTCAATTTTCTGATGAATCTCCATACTGTTTTCTGTAGCGGCTGTAACCAATTTACAATCCTGTGAATAGTGCAAAAGGCTTTCCTTCTCTCTACATCTCTATGTTTATTGCAGCACTATTTAAGATAACCAAGATATGGAAATAACCTAAGTATCCATTGATGGATGAATGGATAAAGAAGATACATACAAACAGATATTATCCAGCCATAAAAAAGAATGAGGTCTTGCCATTTGCAACAACATGGATGGTCTTCGAGGGTATTATGTTAACTAAAATAAGTCAGACAGAAAAAGACAAATACCAGATGATCTCTTTTATATGTGGAATCTTGAAACAAAACAACAAAACAAAACAAAATCAAGCTCATAGATAAAGAGAACCGATTGATGGTTGTCAGAGGTGTGGGTGGGACGTGGGGCAAATGAGCAAAGGAGGTCAAAAGGTTAAAAACATTAAAATTAAAAATAAATTTCAATAAATAGAAGGATTAAAACATATTTCTTAATGAATGTAAGATACTAGTGAGTTCTAGTACAGAAGAAGAGGCTTCAGAGTACTCCTGTGTATCATGCAAGCAATATTATAACTTTCTTTAAAATAGGCATCCCAATCTCGTGTATCCAATCTCTCACTGATTTTGTCTACCTAAGACATTGTCATACTCCTTATATTTTTACAACTTCACTGTATTCAGTGGGGCAAGAGTCTCTTTTATTATCCAAGGCAGTGGGAGTTGCATGTATGACAAATTGAAGTCTGGCCTCAGCTCTTTTAAACAGTAGACAGACGCTTAGATATCTGAACTTTAAGGTCTTACACACTGACAAGCTGAGCAAATTTTATTTTGGCTCTGAGCTCTCTCCCTGCCCCCATATGGAACTAGTTTGTCTTTTCCACAATCACTTGAAGAAAACGCAAGATGACCCCTATGGTTCTCTTTCAGAGCCTGGTAACAATGACTCAATTTCACAGAATTTCCCAGCACTGCTGTCTCCCAGTCGCTGCTGCACAGCTGTCTGCTTTACGCGCCCACCTTCACCCTACCCTGTGCTATAACTGAAAGGGCTGGGCACCATCCACAAAGACGGATGTCAGAGCATGTCTCTTTTGTACGGAGTGTAAATGATACAGGTGGCATCTTCTGATGAAAATAAAGACAATGTTTCTCTTGTCAAATCTATATGTAAAAAGAGAATGATTGCCTTACTGTAGACTTGTAGGAAGATTGGCATTTGTTTGACATTATGAAGATGTCATTGGGAGTTATACAAACAATTAGTATTGTAGAAAAAAGGGTATGGGAAAAATTTAGGAGATGCTAAACTGCTCAAAAGTGCAGTGGGAGAGATTAGCTTTGGGGCTGTGGAGGGCATGGACTTTTGGGGACGAATGAGGAGGATATTTTTAATATAAAGGTTGTGAAATTCACATCACAATTAAGTTGTGGGATTTTCTAACATAAAAATGATGAGCTAGAAAGAGAATTCCATCAGTCAGTTCAATATGTTGGGAGCATCAAGTGAGAAGGCAGACAAAATTTACTTAGACACAACACTTGAGACAGACATGTATTCCTTTTCTTTTCTATTAGTATTTGAAGCTGAAACTCTTTATGTTGTCATAAAATGTTTTTGTTGATTTGTTTTTTTGTTCAGTATTCAGAATTCTACAGTGTAAATTACTAGGACCATAAGCCTTGGGATAAAGAAAAATATATAAATTTATCTTAGCACAAGGGGAGACTTGAGCCTTATATTAGATTTTGCTAATATAGTAAAATTATGTATAAATAATATTTTCTATTATTTTTTCAAAATAGTATCCCTTAGTGAACGTTCTGTTCTCTTTAGTTGACCATCCAAGTGCATCCTGTGCTTATAGATGATCAGTGTTACTAAACAGATGTCTTTGTATCTTCACAAGCCCAAAATCAACTATCTTTCAAAACAAGCTCAAATATTATACAGAAGTCTTCTCTCTTCTTTCTCTTCTGAACTATCATTGCAAAAACATATTGTATCTCTTGTAACACATCTCCTTTTGTCTATTATATCATTATTATTTACATATGTCTTTTTTTCCCTCACCACCTTGTTAACCTCCTAATAAGAAGTATTCATGTCTTAGCCATCTTTGTGAACTTCATATACTATTATATATAAATAACAGACATTCAGTAAATACTTATTGAGTAGATTATAAACTTACTTGAAATTGTTTAGAATTTAAGTTTTATTCATCTCAAGAGATGGTTCATAATCATGTGGGAGCACTTTGTAATAACATTAGTATGTTTTATAATTCGAACCCATGGCCAATTTTTCCTGAGTTATAATGTGTCTAATATTAATGACTTAATAGTTTGCTCAAATCATGTTGGAGCATTGCTAGAATGAGGATGGAATTAGTTTGTGGTTGTTAAAAGACCTTTGATGAAATAGCTTATAGAATAACCTATTAAAATAAACACTAGGGAGTCCATATAAAACATGAGACCATCAAGTCTTTTTTTTTTTTGACAGAGAGAGAGAGAGATACAGAAACAGACGGAGAACTGAACTGGGGGCACTCCCCAGTTCAGCACATGGGTCTGCATGGGCCAGGGCAGGGGGGCCAGGGCTGGGACTCGATCCTGGGTCCCTGGTGCTGCAAAGTGAGCGCTTAACCCACTGAGCCATCCCGGCTTCCCCAAGTCTTACAAAAAGACCTATATATATATGCTTATGTCCATTCTACTGCACAATTACCTCTGGAACCTGAGCATTCACTAAAAAAATCTGTTGCAAACGATTTATCTTCCTTATTAGAGATGACAGAATTTGTTTTCCAATGTTGGATCTTAGTACTGTGATCTCTGTTTGAGGAAGCTCAATTAAGTCTGTGTCATTGTGGGCAACACTGTTTTTCACATGCTGGCAATAAATTAGACTATACCATTGTCCATTAGTAAACAGAATTATTTATTTATTTTCAAGAGCCTGTCAATGAGTATGTGAGAAAGCAACAGAAAAATACACGAAGCAAAGTGCACCTATGAAAAAAATGGGTGAGTAAACACCTATGAGAGTTTCCTGACAATGATTTATTAATATAGTCACAGATACAATTTTAGACGTAGAAGAATAAGTTAGAAAGAAATTTCAAAAGAAAAGAGGGTATGGGTAGAAAAATTTAAAGACTTAACAATGTGTAGTTTGACTACCAGTAATCAAAAATTAAGGATATAAAAGAGATTTGTAGATACTTAAAAAAGACATAAAGATCAGCAGATATAGGTGGTTTGGCACAAAGTATGAATGAAGGAAATAACTGACAATAAAGTTATTACCCAAAATTCTTCCTTATTTTTTTTCTCTTCCCACTCCCACAAAAAATTAATAAATAAAATTATGAAACAATAAAATAAATAATAAAATAAAATAATTTAAAAATTAATTAAAAATCAGCCTCTGAAAACAAATTATATCATGTACACTTGTGTCTTGAGAGATAGCATAACCGATCAGAGTTCAGAGCTTAATTGTCTGGGTTTACAACCTAACTGTAGTCTTCCTGATCCTCAGTTTCCTCATCTGTAAAATGGCTCTAAATAGTAATGTACTTCTAACATTGTTGTGAAGATTAAATGAAGTAGTACATAACAGTTCTTAAAAAGACAGTCACATGTAGATAAATACTTGATAGATATTCATAAAAAATAAACAACAACAAAAAACAAGCTTTCCTAACCAATAACCACAAAATACACAGTAGCTTAGTAAACATGAGTTATATGATTATGTCTAAATTAAACAAGTCTCAATGGGAATGCCATTTATAGATATGTATAAGCATATTGACCATGATGAAAATCATGAGATAGAGATACAGCTAATTAAGATATGCATGTGGGCAATAAACTGAAAAACTTAAATATGAAAACAAAACAACTTTCTCAAATCCACGAGGCCCCATTTCCTATGCAGTTTTTGTTTGCTTGTTTGTTTGTTTAAATTTTATTTTATAGAGGGCAAGCAAATACCTAGTACAAATAACAGGAAATCATAGAGTTGTATTGCTGACTACCTGTTTCAAAGTCTATTCTGTTTTGAACTCAGGTGTCTGAATAACAATCCTAAATCAACCCTTTATTTTTTAATAAAAGTCCAATGAATTGAGAATCCTACTTTATTGGCTAAATCTAGCACGTGTCTTTTTTCCTTTCTTTACCAGTAATTGATACTGGAAAAAATCACTGAAAACATCACCCATGGACCTACCTTTAATTTTCAGCTCTATTTCCTAAAAGCTTTCTTTATCTTATTTTGTTTTCCTTATTAGGTGTTATTTGTTCTCACATGGAATTGGCTCAATGGGAATCACCAGAATGTGTATGTTCACCTAACCACTTGCTGAGAAGGAGTATGCTATCTATTTGCTTCGCAAGCCTCAGATACCCTGAGGCAGATGTTACGTATTTTTAAACATGTTCAGTGGGAGACGTGCAAGTGGAAAAAATGCTGTGATAGCAAGCGTCATGGAAATCTGTGCTGAGATTAAGAAAGATAATTTTCAAAGTTAATGAAAACCTCAGCCCAAATCGTGAAAAATTTCAGAAAATCCAGTTTCATATACCCTCTAATTCTGTTTGTTTCATATATTAGCTTTTGTTATACATGCGTAAATACTACACTAATTTTTTTATTTATTTAAATTTTAAAAGTATACAATATAATGTTTTTCTCTTGACTTACAAATATTAATATCATGTAGAACTTTGATAAGAATGAGTTTATCAACCACCCAGGTTTTCTCAAACTCTTGACATTGGGATCATCATTACCAGTGACTCAAGTTTCAGAACCCCAGTAAAATACAGTTCTCAGTGTTTCCCAATGACATGAAGATTGTATATGTTCAAAATCTGTTAAACACTATTAAAAAATTGAATGAGACACAAAGAAATGAAAAAATATTCAGTGTTCATGGATTGGAAGGATCAACATAGTTAAAATGGCCATATTACACAAAGCAATATAACAGATTTAATGCAATGTCCATCAAAATCCCACAGACATTTTTTTCCAGAAATAGATAAAAAATTTATCACACTCATATGGAGCCACGAAATGCCCCAAACTGCCAAAGCAATTCTTGGAAAAAAGAATAAGGTTGGAGGCATCACACTCCCCGACTTCAGTCTGTTGACACTAAAAAGCATCAATAATCAAAACAGCTTGATATTGGCAGAAAAATAAACATACAGACCAATGAAACAGAATAAAAAACCCAGAAATAAACCCACAAATATATGGACAGGTAGTTTTGACAAAGGAGCACAAATATACAATGGAGAAAAGAAAACCTCTTCAGGAAATGGTGGTGGTAAAATTGGAAAACCACCTGCAAAAGAATGAATCTGGACTGCAAGCTGTCACCATATCCCAAAATTAACTCAAAACAAATCAACTACCTCCACATAAGACCTGAAACAATAAACTGCATAGTAGAAAACTTCAGTACTAAACATATAGACCTTGGATTCAGAGAAGGCTATACAAACTTGACCTCAAAGGCAAAGGAAGTAGAAACAAAAATAAATGAATGGAACTATATCAAACTAAAAAGCTTCTGCACTGCAAAGAATACCATCAACAAAGTAAAGAGGAAACCAACCAAATGGGGAGAAAATATTTGCAAACTATGACTCTGATAAGGGGCCAATATAGAGAACTCATACAACTCAACAACAAGAAAAAAACAAACAAAAATGATTCAACTGAAAAATGGGCAGACCTGAACAGACACTTCTCTCATGAAGACACACAAATGGCCAACAGATACCGGTACATTAAAAAATGCTCAATTTTTTTTTTTTTTTTTTAATTTATTGTTAAATTTGATGAGGTTACATTGGTTGGTAACAATTAGACAGTTTACAGATGTACAAGTCCACCTCACATCATTCATGCATCGTATTATGTGCCCATCACTCAGTATCAGTTCCCCTTCCATCACCTTATATCTAGTGCCCACTCCCACCTCCCCCCACAACTGTCCC
>PVKE010051074.1:0-10751 GCA_004027555.1 Craseonycteris thonglongyai
ATATTATAATTCAACACTAAATCAATGGGAATAATAAAAATCTATCAATAATACAATGTTTTAATGTTATGCCATACTTATAAAAGCATCTGTATTATTTACCTTCTTTCTGCCTTCCCCAAGCATCCTCTTTACCACTTGAATAGAACTTTTGCTCTGGATGCTTATGTGTACTTGCAACTGTGAGAAGTTTTTGAGTGCTGTCTTGATACTGAAACAAATTTTTCACTTAGAGCCACAAGTAGTATGCTACTTACCTCGTTGTTCTATTAGATAGATCAGTGCAACAGTATGCATATATACTGTAACAAAATTTTTTTTAATTAACTTGATAATAAATTGAGTAAAAATTAATTCTGAGGGATGAATGCTCAGCTATGGTTCACTCACTTTGAATATTATATCTTGACATCTTGAAACCTTTATATTATAGAAATGATCTTTCATTAATATGATAAAAATTATGGAATAGAAAAAGTTTTCATTTATTCATTACCCTTCTTTTAAGGAGTAGTCATATGGGCTCATTTCCAAGTAGATGAAAGTTCTCAAAAAATGAATAATAATTTTTAAATTTTAGTTACTAGGTTACTATTGATAGATTAGTTAAAATGTTTTTAGAAAACTGGCCAATCACCAGAAATCTTTATAGCCATATTAACAAATTGGTTAGCAAGAAAAACGCACTGTCTTTAAAGGTCTCTCTATAGGATGAAGTAAGTTAGAGTAGAGCTATCTATTAAAGATTCTGTTTCCTCATGTTTAGTAAGAGGTGGGATAGTGTAAAATTTATGTTAAATGAAAAATTTTAACCCATTAGTAATTTATGACTTAAAATACAATCAACATTAATGAAATAGATGTAGTGTTTTTAGTATATATATGTAAACATACTGAAAACTATATGCTTCTTTTTGTGTATTTTTCAAGAGCTGTTACTAATATTAATGAACAGAAAAAAAAAACCAATAAGACATCATGGGTACCTGATGACTAAGGAGTGACATGATGACTAAGGAGTGGGCATGGTGAGTGTTAAGCAACAGATGCTTCTGAGTAACAGTGATATCAGAACAAAAGTAAATTAAAAGTATCAGAAAAAAAGAAACTGGATATGCCATATGTTACAATAACTGTCTTTACAACTTGGCCCTAATTTGTAACAAAATCTATTTAAAATTCTCAAATACTTGTTTATAATCAGCTCCAAACCTGCAAGAAGAAAGTGTTTCGCTGAATGGTGAAATACTTAGGCGTCTAGTCTCTGCAGTGAGTTTAGCAGGAAAAAAAAAAGGCTTCAGTGTTGTCAGTGCTTTTAGCAGCAGGTGCTGTCTGTGTAACTGTGGGATCCCAAACAATGTATAAATTTGTATTAACACTGGGAACAGAGGGTTGTGGTTTAAGATTGCATTGTCAGACAATTCTGAGCTAGCCTCCTCCCATAACACATCAAATCTACAGCAATATATGCAACAGTTTCCCCCGAAAGAAAACTTAAAAACTGATGAAGCAACCCTTCACATTGGGCGAACGAGAGAGGAAAAACAGATCTAGGAAGGTAGGATAAGGCTGAGAAACAATCATACTGTAAATCTTATGCCCAATATGGTGATACAGTTGGGAAGTAACTTGAAACCTGGAGCTTTTCCTTGAGGACAGAAGTTTTGTACCCCACATCAGGCACCTCAGTTTTTAAGACCTGCACATAAGAGACCTTGGACCATACACAGCACCAAATCAAATTAAAATAAAGCAAGTAATAAAAAAGAAATCCTACCATCAGTTCCAAGAAACAGTGTTAACATTTCAGAGCACTAAAATGCAGTCAGTCTGAATTGCTTTATTTCCAAATATAATTTGTCTAAAGCTTTATGGTTCTGTTTGATATAAGTAAAATAATTTTATAACCTACTATGGATAGTGCTTTCTTTTATCCGGATTTTATGAAGCCAAAGCTAAAAATAATCTGGTAAATTTGAGTCAATTAAACATAAACTTTGACATTGAACCATATATTTTTAGGTATACAGCTCAGTTTATTCAGGGTTAAAATAATTTAAAAATATAAGTGATAACAGTAGCCTTTTATACAGTTATAAGAATTAAGCTTTTATCACTACAACTTCCAGTAGTTAACCCAGAATTTTGAAGAGAGTGTTACAATTAGCACGAAGAAGTGTCATTTAAGTGCTTGCACCAAAGATATATACTGCTGAGGAACAATTTTTTGAGTGAGAAGTTTATATAGTTTCCCTTTATAACCCATACTAAAATTCATGATTGTGGCAGTCATAATTCTGGGGAGCTGAAATACTGTGGACTAGAATCTGATCAGTAGTACACTTCAGGAAGAATAAAGCATGCTACATCAATATTTTTACTACCATTATTTTCTCACAATACAGTACCTAGTATGTGTGATAGTTATAGAAGAAAAATATACAGGTTGCTAAATGGCATATAAAACATAATAAAATGATGCTATTCTGAAGTACTCCTAATCAAATTCTTGCTCCTCTCTCGATTTTGTGTTTTTATGATATTAACCACAAAATTTCAAACTGGAAGTAAAGCATACAGCACAAATAATCCAAAATTTTTGTCATTGTCCTCAAATAGCTTCTTTCAATTGGATGTCCATTGGCTTACAGTGAAAATAAAAAGAGTGCTTATAAGGAATGGAGAGATTCTCTTAGGTTGCTTTTGAGGTATAAGCATCTAGAAGGTTTTTATTTCTATACTGTGGAGACCCCTTGCCTCCTGCAAGGTAATAACTGTTGTTTAGAATTGTCACAACACTCATTTATTCCTTGTTTCTTTTTTTCTTTTAGAATTATGCATGTATTGAAGAATCAAGAAACATTAAAAAGTAAATGTGCTGGGTTATAAGTGGTGAGTTATAGCATTAATATAATTATATATTTGCACCTATACAAATGCATATTAATTTGAAGAACTAGTATGACACATAGATCTGTTAATGATCACAGTGTAATTATGGTTATTATCTATCATATTTATCTATCTACCTACCTACCTACCTACCTACCTACCTACCTATCTATCTATCATCTATCTATCATCTATCTGTTTGAAAAAATGTACTGCACTTACTTGGATGTGTGAAAAAGCCTTTTGAAAACAGTGTTATTAAACTTAAGAAAAACATGCTAGTCCTGGCAGAGGAATGAATATAGCTTAATACCTATAATTCTATTTCAGACACCTTTTACTTAAGTGGTGGAAGTAAAATATATATTCCCATTTAGCTTTTCACTTATTTGTATATGTTTTATTATAAATAAATTATATCCTGTATGAATACTTTAAAGTTTGGGAAAATTAGGATAAATTGAAGAAATTACAACTCTCAGCAAGTGTCTGGACTGGACAATTTATTGTGTTTCATTTTCCAACTTGGTACTGCTACTTATACAAGAAACTCAAGTTCAGGATTCATACCTATAAACTGGTTATCAGAGTGAGGTTTTCAAAGTAACTTATTAAATACCTCATATTTATAAGAGTACTGAAAAACTTCAAAGCAAATTTGTAGTGATGAAATGATTGCTGGCAATGTAAACTCCGGGAACAAATACATGTCCTTGTCTAAGCTGTGTGAGGCTTTCACAGGAATATAAGATATATACTTGTTCATTTCTAATCCATGCAAAATAATTTCATTTAATTACCTGTTTATGATCCATATAAGATTTAAAATCCAACAAGATTAATAAGATATTGGATCTTAGATTCCATAAAACAATTCTTTGCTCATTTCTAGGCAAGTCATTCTATTTTTAGTGATATATTTCCAAAGAGAACATTAGGATTAATTTCTGCTCTTCACTCGGTTGATGGAAAATGAGAGACAGAAAAGCTGTTTGTCACATTACTTGGTTTTATTTCCAAGTGTTAATGGACTGAGCCCCAAATTTTATATAGTTCAAATGTGTTAAAATTTTATTGTTTTTATATTTCTTTTTTTAATGATTTATTTTATTGTTTTTGACACAGAGAAAGAGAGAAACAGAAGGGGAAGGGCCTAGAGCAGTCTCCATACTTGTCTATTAGTTTTCAACACAGTTGCACTCTACACTGGTGGGCATGGGGGCTGAGCAGGGTGGGAACCTGGCCGAGGGCCTCCCACATGGGAAGTAAGCCCTGGGCAGGAGCCGACTGGGGGCCTCTCACATGGGAAGCACACCCCAGTACAGCACTGGGTGTGAATGGGCCGGGGATGGGACTTATAATCCTCATACCCCAAGACTGCAAGGTGAGTGCTCAACCCTCTGAGCCATTCCAGCATCCCCTTATTTTTATACTTCAATAAAAGGAGATAAAAAGTGATCCACTTAATTATTCCTCTACAAAGGAGATTTGTATTATCACTGGTTTCTTTTCTTATGATTAAAAAGTTATTTTTAAAAATATTTTTATGAGCACACATGGACCACATTTGATTAACTATGGTTAAGTTTTGCTGCTGCTACTACTTATAGACAAAGTGCCTAACCTATACAGCAAGCACTTAATTTTATATTAGCTTATATTAGAAGTATGTTATTATGTGCAACAGTTATAACAGCAATGCAACCACAGTCTTATATTTATTATATCCAAATGTTAAGAAAACGGATTATTTTTCCCTTAGCTATTTTGGAAGCTAAACCTGAACTGAGCTGAACTCAGGTGATTGTAAAACCAAATCACAACTGATTTAAATCTATTTATAGTCTTTATATAGTTGGCCACAAGTGGTTATGTTTATACTTGGCTGGAGTAGTATGAATATGTTTCACTGAGAGGTATTGCCAGACTCAGTTTAAGGTGTTGTACTATATAAAATGTGTGTGCATTAAGAAAATCTGATGAATTTTGAAATTTAGAGCACTTCTGGCCCCATGAGTTTCTAATAACATATAATAGATCTGTAATAACACGTTCTGGTCTTAATTCTTGAAAAAAATAAACAATCATTATGATACATATTTTACTCAACCTAAAAAATATGCCTGTTGTGTGCCCAATATCTCTCATCATCTGCATGTCCTTTACTTCGATTTCTTCTTTTCACTCTACTTTCTATTTTCATCAGACATTTAAACCCAACTCACTAACAAACAGCCTTTGCTAATAATTCAAGTGTCTCATACTATATTTTATATTCCACCAGTTAATCTTCTTGTCTTTTCCTAACTAGGCTTTTACTCTAGATTATCCTTTTAGCTATGTCATACTTCTGTAATCTAAAATCTTATTCTGATGTGACATTAAAATACTATTACAGAATGTTTGAGTTAGTAAATCAAATAAGATATGAATAAAAGAAAGTATAATTTCTATAGAAGTTTACTGCAATAAAAGAGATTAAGTCTAAATAGAGAAAAAAATATATAGTTGTTTTGTGGTAGCTGTTTCTGGTTGATTCATCAACATCCCTACTCCATTCTCCCTTGGAAGAGAATCTGCAAATATATATATGGAGGCCTGGGGTTCGGCTCCTGCCCTGGGCATGCTTCCATGCCAGAGGCCCCCAGCAGGTTCCTGCCCTGCACAGCCCTGCACCCACCTGTAGAGTGAAACTATATCAAAAACTAATGACATATGACTATGGAGACTGCTCTGGCTCCCCTCCACCTTCTTTCTATCTCTATCTGTCTCTCTCTACATATCAAAAAACAATAAAAATATGTCTTTAAAAAACTTGTTAGGTTTCTTGTGATAAAGTTTTGTTAATTTCTCTTAGGTGTCACATCTTTGATTTTTGTGAGTCTGTTTTTATTTGTAATACTTTTCCCAATTATTTTTATTATTGATCAGTCTTTTAAGTGTATTGTCTGTTTTGTTAACACTTCAAAAAGCAAACTTTTGACTGTCGATCTCATTTATTTTTGTTTCAATTTGCACTTAAATTTTTATCATCCTTTCTATTTGTTTATTCTTATTTTAGCCAACAATTTTATTAATATTTCAGCTTTTCTTGCTCTTTTCTTTTTGCTTATACTAATGCTTAAGTTTTTTAACTTTACTTTAAGAGAATTTTTAGGTTTACAACAAAATTGAGAGGAAGGTATAGTGATTGCCCATACATCTCTTGCCCCCATACATAACTTTTCTCATTCTCAAAATCACTCATTCAAATGATATATATTTTTAAAAATTATGATGAACCTACTTTAACACATCATAATCAGTCAAAGTTCATAGTTTACTCTAGGTTTCATTCTTGAAGTTGTATATTCTGTGGATTTGGACAAATGTATAATGATATGTGTTCATAATTATAGTATCATACAGAGTATGTTCATTGCCCTAAAAAACCTCTGTTCTCTTCCTAGTCATCTATCCTTCTACTCCCTGCCTAGCAACCACTGATCTTTTTATTGTCTGCTTAATTTTGCCTTTTCCAGAATGTCATATATTAAAATCATACAGTATGTTGCTTTTTTAGATTGACTTTTTTTACTTAGAAATATACATTTACATTTTCTGCATGCTTTTTATGGCTTGATAGATCTTTTCAGTGCTGAATAATAACTGAATGTACCACAGTATAATAACTGAATAATAACTGAATGTACCACAGTATAGACATCTTAGTTGCTTTTAAGTTTTCACAATAATGAATCAAGCTGTTATCAATTTGATATTTGTATGCCAGTTCTACATGAATATTAATTTTCAGTTATTTTAGGTGAATGGTTGGGGACCATATGTTAAAAGTATGTATAGATTTATAAGAAACTATCAAACTGTTTTCAAACTGAACAATTTTGCTTTCCCATCAGCAACGTATGAGAATTTTTATTGTTCCATATCTTCTCAGCATTTGATGTCAGTGTTCAAAACTTTTTTTTTTAAGATTTATTTTATTGTTTTTGACAGAGATAGAGGCAGAAGGAGACAGAGAATGGAGAGGGCCCAGAGTAATTTCCATAGCTCTACGTCATCAGCTTTTTGACATGGTTTCACTCCATACAGGTAGTCACGGAGCCTTGCTGGGCCAGTAACTTCCTGCATGGGAGGCACACCCCTGTGTGTTGGGGTCAACCCGGGGTCTCCTACATGGAAGTTCACCCTGGCAGGAACTGAACTACCCCCACTCCCAATCCTGTGGGAAATATACCACAGTTCAGCACATGGGTCTGCGTGGGCCGGGGCCAGGACTCAATCCTCAGACTTCAGGGCTCAGGGCTGCAAAGCGAGCATTCAACTCACTGAGCTATCCAGGAATCCCCAAGTGTTCCAATTTGCATTTCCTGATTGTATATGATGTGGAATATCTTTTCATAAGCTTATTTGCCACCTATATATCTTCTTTCATGAGCTGTCTCTTAAAGTCTTTGGCTGAGTTTTTAATTGGATTATTTTCTATTGGTTGAGTCTTCAGTGTTCTTCATATATATTATATAACAGGTCTTCATTAACTGTGTCCTTTGCAAATATTCTTCTAGTCTGTGGCTTGTCTTCTAGTTCTCTTGACATTGACTTTCACAGAGTAAAACTTTCTGATTTTAATAAATTTCAGTTTATCAATAACTGATTTCATAGACTTTGTCTTTAGTGTTCTAACACCTAAACATATACAAGCTCATCTAGGTTTTCTCCTATGTTATCTTCTAGGTGTTTTGCAATTTCACTTTTAACATTTAGGTCTGTGATCCATCTTTAGTTAATTTTTGTAAATATGTAAGGTCTGTGTCTAGATTCATTATTTTTTATTTATTTTTTTTTTTGCATGCAGTTGCTCTATTATTCCAGCACCATTTGTTGAAATGAATATCTTTGCTCTGTTATGCTTGTCTTTGCTTTTTGTCAAAGATCAATTGACTATAATCATGTGAGTCTATTTCTGGACTCCTTATCTGTTTCATTGATCTATTTGTCTATAATATTACCAATACTGCACTCACCCTCTTGATTACTGTAACTTTACATAAAGTCTTAAAGGCAGGTAGTATCAATTGTTCAACTTTGTTTGTCTCCTTCCATGTTGTATTGGCTCTTAAGCATTTTAAATTAAAATGCTTCTCTCTTTCTAAAATTAAGTATTATGACTGTGCATCCCACAAGATATCATGTATTGTGTTTCATACTCTTAGTTCTAGGTATTTAAAATCCCATTATATTTTCTTATTTTATTCTTGATATATGTGCATTTAAAATTCAATAAATATCCCAAATCTTTTTTTTTTTTGGAAATTGGCAAGCTAATTCTAAATACTATATGAAAGATGGTTGCCATACAAAGCTTAGATGCCTTTGAAGAAGAAGAAGTTAAAAACAGCACTAGGAGAAGCCAGGATGGCTCAGTAGGTTAAGCACTCACTTTGCAGCCCCGGGGACCAAGGATTGAATCCCAGCCCTGGCCTGCATGGTCCCATGTGCTGAACTGGGGAGTGCCCTCAGTTTGGTTCTCGCTGGGGTGAGACCCCTACCCAGTTTCTGCCCTGTGCAGCCCCATGACCACCTGTGGAATGAAACCTTGTGGAAAAACCGATGATGTGCAACTATGGAGACTGTTCTGGGCCCTCCCCCTTCTCTCTGTCTCTGTATCTCTCTCCTCTGTCTGTCTGTCAAAAACAATAAAAATAAATCTTAAAAAAACAAACAAACAACAACAAAAAAAACGACACTAGCAGTATAAGGCATCAAAATCAACCAGTTCAAAAACTCTTTCAAGCAGCAGAAAAAGCATCTCGTAGGTGTATTGCATCAAGCAGAGAGTACTTTGAAGTTGACTGAAGCTTAAACATGTAAGAATAAATACACATTTTTAAATAAATAAATTCTGGGTATTTTAGATCTTCCTCATACAGTCTTGGTTAAAGTTTTCTGGGGTGAGCCATTTCATGAGCCTCTACTTGGTCTTTCCTTTTATAATGTCTATAAATGCACAGAGAACTGATGTGGTGTTATAGTTTTGCCTCCTAAGCGTGTCCATCATAATTATGTACTCACAAAACTGGAAAATAACTGCAAGGTGTTTCCATGGACCCATTAGACCCAGTAGGGTCTAATTTTGTACTGAAAATCCATTTAGAACCTCACCTCTATCTGTCCCCACTCTAAATAGGGCCATGACTGTATGTATGTTTTCTGCTTTCAGTGTCAGCACACAACCCCTATCCGATAACGTTTGATTGATTTAAGGTATTCCTCCTTGTCTAATCTGGTAATATCGAGAATAGCTGATACATATAACTTCCATTGCTTTTATCTCCCCTTCTATTATTTGTCTCTGAGTCTGATATCATGCTCAGGTCTGCAAACTGTCTTTGAGGCAGTGATTTTCCTTCAGTGGTGACTACCATCAGCTTTCTGCTCACCTTCTTTTATTTTTAGTTGCGTAAGTCAAGCAGTATCTTCATTGACTGCCCATATACTTTTTCCTGAGGAATACCATGGTGTACTACGGCCTCTGATCCCTGGAGATCAAGGTCACCTGTTTGCACTCTGTCATTACTGCCATGTAGTCATTGCACAGACCTTGCTTATGATGTTCAAATGCTGCCATCTGGCCTCGGCTATTTTAGAATTTCATCATCCAACATTGTCCCTAGAGAGCCCAGTATGACAGCAGCACCTCTTAATATCAGCCTTGGCTTTTAAAAGACCATCATCACTGCATGCATCAATGATGTTAGAATCCCACATTTGAACCTTTCTTATCATTTTTGTGAAGGAAATTTCTCTGCAATCCTCCCTGAGATCATAGCCAGCTAATGTATTCTTTGGTCTTACAAAACATCCATTTTAGAATGCCCTATGTGCTGAACTATTCGACCTCTTCCTCAATACGCTACCTAGTCATAGTGTCTCTTCTTTATTCTAAATCAATGTTCCTAATTTTTATGGATCATTCTTCTAGTATGTTTTGACAGGTCTGGAAATCTTTGTAAGACCATTATAACCTGAGTCACAAAAGAGTAACTCCACATTGTTAAACTTTTGCAGTTATATATCCTATTGCACAGTCCCAATCGTTTTGTACTCCCTTGCAGGTACACATTAGTCAGAGTCCAGTTCTCTTGGGGCGATAACTTGTTCTCCTACCAAAAGGACATTAATAATTTTCACTATCTATTGTTCTAGAAGTAGAGAGTGGAGGTCACCAATTTTAAGGAGAACAGGATCCTTCTACAAGGAAATTACCTCTGTTTAGATTCACAGTTTCTAGTCAGTGCTAATGAGCCACTCTTTTGCACAGGTGAGAAGACTTCCTTTTTTGGCCCAGATTTCCTATAAAACAAGCTTGTCCAACCCATGGCCTGTAGGCTGCATGTGGCCCAGGGTGGCTTTGAATGGGTCCAACACAAATTTGTAAACATTCTTAAAACAGTATGAATTTTTTTTTTTTTGCAATTTTTTTTTTTATAGCTCATCAGCTGTTGTAATTGTTAGTATATTTTAAGTGTTGTCCAAAACAATTCTTTTTCTAATGGCCCAGGGAAGCCAAAAGGTTGGACACCCCTGCTATAGAAGAATCTAGATGTTCAAGATGATCAATTGTTTGCACTCTTTTGTCCCATTCTTCGTCTCAGGATGCTATTCCTTTCCTACTAGGGCCTGGACCCTAGTATAGTAAACTTTCTGGGGCTATGAACTTAGTTTACTTCTAACTCCATCACTATTATATTCCAATCTTGGATCTGATTTTCAACATAGTTTGCCCTTGAACTTAGGGAAAAAAAAAATTTTAAATGTTATCATGGAGCCTTTCTGAGTTTTATACTATGCCCTGAGTA